>MU931333.1:0-21138 GCA_036418165.1 Cooperia oncophora
GTGCACAGCTATTAAAAACACCGCCCACGAAATCCAATGCAACGCAACTTCGTGGCAACGACCAGGAAGTTGCGTTGGCTTAGGCAAGGAAATTTAGAAAAAACTTCAAAATTGGAGGTTTCCGTGAGAAGTGGTCTCTCATCCTGCGAATAGTTCTGAGCAGTTCTTCGCTGCCGCCTAAGGCCTCTTCCTTGAAATTTCTAGCGTGATAATGAGGGTTAGGTATAAATTACAGGCAGACGTAGCCGGTTCCTCCAAATGCTGGGTAATTTGTAATATTTTGCTGGGCGGGAATTGAGAAAGGGTGGTCTGTAAGATATTGCGAAATTTCGTGTTTTTAAATGATTTACAAAGAACTTGTCAAGAAATTATCCCTTGAAATTATGAGTGTGTTCCTCGCAAAGTTGAATGTAAAATGCCCTTTGTCGGTATATCCTTTGTGGAATGCGCCACGCATACGATGCCCATTCAGAGTTCAGGCGACATTTTGAACGCAGTTTGTATATACACTGACTTTCTGGAGCCAGCCGATGTGCATGCCAGGGTTTTGATTCCTCCCAGACAACGCTTTCTCAGTTAGCGTACCCAGGAGGAACAGAAAACTTCGTTGGCTCACAGGAGAGTTCCTATCGTAGGGGAGAACTTCTACAAAATGAGACCCCCTTGAAAGTTTCTTAGAGCGATCCCCTTCGCTACCATCTCCACAAATTGTCTCTTTTCCACAGCTTTTTCCTGAAATTTCTCCTTTTCCTTGGAAAAAACTGCCGTCGGGCGAGGGGAGGGCTTACAGATTGGTCACTTGAAACAGGAAAAGCTGAGAACAGTCGAGAACCGAAAGTATCTCGGGACAAACAACTCCATCCCCTCCAGAGGCGAAGTACGACCTTCCTGGCCTGGTTGAAGCCTCCGGATGCCATCTGACATACCACTGTAGGACTGGGAGAATGTAGTATAGGATTCCGTGCAAACTTCCAGTATTCGGCGGACGTAATAATCGTTTTAGTTTGAAAAACGTGGGTAGAGCAATTAGGGGTACCTTGAGCGATTCCATGATGACCATGATTCCCACGGCACATTCGGTGGAAAGAAGGACTTGGGGGAAAGGGGTTAAGAGCGCGCTACTGTATTTCATATTTGGCTACTGTTTCTCGGCTTGGCTGTACTACATCGACTTGGCAAAAGGTGTGGTTGTGGTTTTCAATCGAAGGAAAATTGTCAACCTTCAATAGTTTTTGTCGCATACTAGAGTGCACCTCATGAGATTTTCGTGGGTAAATTGAAGCGCTTTCAAAGAGTTGTGCGCTTATCGATTCTACTTTTAGAGGGCGGGCATTAATGGGAACGGCCTTATTGAATAGATTAGGTTTTCGCTACTCGTTACTTTCATGACTCTTGTGAAAGGCTAACTGTTATAGGCCATAATCCCCCCCAGAGAACTCTTTACCATTTTCAGTACTTCCGGCACTACTTGATTCTATGAGCTCAAAATGTCTGGATATTTGCTATCGCTCTACCTAGCTGTAATTTTGCGCTCTGATTGCGAAGCTGGGATTCATTTTCGCCGCCGGCCTGGGGTCCGGCCTTTGTGAGCTTATTACGATTTCCATGGATAAAGTAGTGGCGCGAAAGTGGACCCTGTCCCAGATCGACGCAAAATGACACCCAGCGCCAAAAGTTAATGTCATATTAGTGGTCAGGACTATCAATCATCGCTCCATGGACGTTGAAAGGGGGCCTCCGTCGAACTTTAGGGTAGGAGAAGGGGTGGCGCCAAACTGGCGATAAATAGCGCCCACGTCGGAAATGAGTGTCGTTCATCACCTCAGCCCTGAATGCAGGGTATGCCGTCAGGATGCAGGATTTTTTTTTCCTCTCTGAACACATTCCCTATACCTCCTCATTCAGGATGGTCCCCTCTAAACCGATCAAATATGTACAACTTCGATGTGCATGGCCTTGGGAAATGCACATCGAGGCTATACGTTTCCCAAGCGCGATGCATATCTGCTCTCTGAACAGCCCCCGTAGACGACGCTGCGATGGAAAATTTTGAGATTTTGCTTTTATTTGGCTCCTTTTTATCGTCCTCTCTTGTGCCTTTTTCATCATCTTTTAATGTTTCTTTTCCTTTTCTCGCGTTCATGAAAATGGCCGCCTCCATTTATGGTCCCATTTTTATTGTGAGTGATCTGTTTTAAGCCTATTTGGCCCCTCAAAAGTGGCTCACGAAACCAGGATAAGTATGGGTAGCCTGTTCTGACTCAATTGAGCTCCTTTCGTTCATTCAGACTTCATTCGGAAAATCCACTTTCGAATTCGAAAATCAGACTCAATAAGTTCCAGCTCGTTTCCTCACTCTCTCGCATTTTCCGGAGAATTACTTGCGAAAGAGTTTTTTCTGCCTCTTTCTGAGCATTACGCTCCATTTGTACTCGGTAGTGAGAAAAGCTCCGAGGGTAAATACCTGGAATACGTCGTCCACAATTCCCAGTCTCAGTGAATCGGATCTGTAGAAAATTTTCGGAAAGTGCTACTTTCGCAAAAAAAAAACTGTGAAGGTAGAACATCTACATCTGGGATGAGTCACCCATGTGGGGGAGGGCTGGAGGACAGTGCACATAATCGTTGAGAAATTTTAAGGCAGTGGGAGTGACCGATAGCAGAGGGCGGGCAGTCACTGCCGACGTCATTGGTGAGAGGGCTGAATGGGGTGTGGCCAAACACACTCTCGCAGCCCTACCACCATTTCGGCAGTAGTCACCCGCCTCCAGCCATTGTGGGGCCAGTTTGGCCTTGCCTGTAAAATTTTAGAGCCATGGTGTATCGGTAGAGGGAATCTCGCGGGACTGCCCCTTAGGTGTGACAAACGGTTCCATCATTGAGATTTGTGGGCTTTCCATAGAAGCACCGCCTCCTCCGCCATGATTGGCGAACTTCTCACATCTTATATTTTATAACCTGAAGACATTTCCGAGAATTTCGGAAGTGATTTTGTCATTTGGTAGACTCAAGGAGTCCTTCAGAAAAAAAATCAAGAATTCCATCGGAAATGAAGGCTCCTTTGTCCCTTCCCTGTCTCTGAAGGGTCATCTCCGTCGAGGTACTCAAGCTCGAAATGAACTTCCTGAATGCGGTTCGCTCCAGTAACTGCATGGCTTCAGACTCTCAAAAAACCCACGACGTGATTGCTCGCTTTTGCCATGGTTAAGCGGCGAATAAATTAATAAATTCCACCTGCAGCATGCCGTCTGCTGCCGTTTTCCTCCTGCAGTCGTTGCTCGTTAGTCGTGATATTCTTTGACTTTTTCTCTGTGGCCTATATGATCTTGCCAGGGGCTTTTAGAATACTTTTCTAGTGACTTCAGACTTCTAAAAGCCGCAGACGTCATGGCCTGCTGCTCTCCATTGCTGCCACTTTTGTTTTGGTAGAAGGGAGTGATAGCCAAGGAAGTACTGCCGCAAGCGGTGTCGCTTACTACGCGCAGAGCCTTCGAATCTCGGATCGACCCTTGCCCAGGCCAAACAAGCCTTCCATTCTTCCGTGGTCATGTAATCAACGCTATAGTGCTTTGGAGCGGTAAAAACATAGGGCTTTACACTGGCTGGTCCCCGCAGTGTGAAGGCTCAACATCACGGCTTACCTGGTATACATGGCCTCGGAGACCGAATGCAGCCGTGTGCGCTGCGAACGATTGGACCTTTCAGGAAGGAGCTGGCTCTGGCGCGGCGCCAACCTGTTCTCCACCAGCTGTGGTCGCTAACCAGCTCCCACCATCGGTGAGGGAAAACTGGCGCCGCGCCAAACCCACCCCTGCCCCTGAAAGCCTCAGGGTCTGTATATAATGCACTGAATTTACTGGTTTCTTCTTCTTCTTCCTGGTCGCAATTGTTTACACTATTTACCACAGTTTGTTGATTTCAATGGTCGTCTGGAGCAGATAGTAAGCCTCTCTGACCAGGCCCGTCAGGTTCGCCTGACCAGTGGTGATGCAGGTTTTCCTCGTGATTGTCTATCCTTCACTGGATGTATTTTGGGCCTGTGGTTGACGGTAGAACTTGTTTCTTTTGGGTTGGTTTCCATTATGTGGTGTGGGAAAGGCTAGAATATTATTCCTCATTCAAATAATAGGGAAGAGGGCGCAGTTCGGCTTGGTGGGGGCATCGGATGGTACCCAGCCAAGTTTGTACAGGCCACCATGTGAAGGCCTGTAAATTCCTGTTACCAAAGTGGCTCACACGTGCCATTTCGCAGCTTCTTGCATTTACAGGTCCCACAGGGAGACCAGTTTTGGCAATGGGAGACCCAGCAAAACGAACTGGCAAAAGTGCAAAATGCTCCCTCCGAGTCGAATGGCGCCGGAAGGAGGACTGGTATCGGGTGGAATCGCCAATGTTGTCCCGGTTTCATGGAGCCAAATGTTAATTGTTTTCGATGTATTGAATTTCTGATGTGACTAGTCCACGGCTACAGCTAGCCGTCTAACGAGATATTTTTTATGGGCGAGCGAGCGTCTTTACCTCAGTTGTTATCTGCGAGAATATTTAAGCAACAAACCAGGGTGTTTTGGCATTTTCTCAGCAATCATGTCACGAATTTCCAGCTTCAGTACAACCAGTTAAAGACCATGTGTTCAACTGAAGTTGTAGCAGAACGTTTTGGGGGAAGTGTTTCATGCTTTGTGCCGATTAGTTGAACCGAAGCACTTCCTGGCGTTGGGAAAGTTATTGCTGAACCCGACCACTCCCGCCCAATGTATCCTTCAGTGCCACCCTCTTCCACAACTGCCAATAACCTTACCAAATAATTCCAAAAATTTGACGTAGGCGGAGTAGAGATAGAGTGAGTACCTCGTTCAACTAGCGGATCTAATTGTTTTGCTGTGCTGCTGACTCAGAAGGGGCAAGCGGGCCGTGAAATACCGAAAAAATTCAACAAGAAAAAGTTTATTCATTGTTCTCCCAACTACGGAGGCGAGGGCGTTTGAGCGGTCTAGTGTGAGTACAAACATCCCTAGGGAGCGCGAGCTTTGACGGTTCTATGGTGATAACAACATCCAAAACTTAAGCTGCTGTTTAGTCCTCTGAGGAGACGATCCTGTCCAAACGATAGGCTTATAATAAAGTTCCTCAACCTACCAACCTGTTTTGCAGAAAAATTAAAAACTTTAATACATAATCCAATAATCCGAGGTTCTTATAAGAGCAGATAGCTGGACTCTAATTCACAAGAGTAAAATTTTCGGTAGCTTATTGACCCATCGCTTTCCCTTCAGCCGCCAAATGAGATTTTTTAATTGGGGGGGTCCCCACAAAGTATCTTCTTCGCAGCCGGGGTACAGGTGGTTCTAGCACAATGATCTATTGCTCCAACGCTGCAATATGTTAGAAAAACAGATGTCCTTTGTTTGCGCAAAAACCTCAGGCTCTGAGCAAGTGCTGATGCTGCTTATGGTTAGCTGCAGAAGAGCTGGTTGTTATGTCGCAATAGGGCAGAAATTGCGTGGTAACTGTAGGGACGGTGTAGCAGTGGTAGGACGCCGAGCGCTGGATCTTGCTCTGGCCAAGCTTTTGCTCAAGCCTTCTAGAAGCTTACTTGAAAGCAGTAACAATGGAATGGAAGGATTGATAGTGGAGCAAAAGGGTTAGAAGACGCTTACGTTCGCGCTTGAAGCCACGGGAAGCATTCCTTCAGAAAGCCAGAGACGTGTAGTCGACAACAAGAACAGCGGTCCCCCGACCGGCGCATACTAGACGCTATGGCCAAGAAGCACGAAGCAGCAAAGAATGGTGGCGTCAGTCGCGTATGAGGCAAGCTGTATTGCTTAATCGCTTTGGCTCCAGGAGCCAGGGTACATCCCCCCTCGATCAAACTTTTTCGCCGACTATATATGTCATCGCTCGGCCGCGCGAAGAAGCCGTCGAGGCAGGTGGGGGCGGGAGTTCGTGCCGGACCCATTCGAAGGGGACGGGTCTAACCTCACACCGATGTTCGCACATCCCCATGCCTGTAACCCTGTCCGGAGCTACATTAGTTGCGGGCTCCGAACTGATCACATAGGATGATGAGCGACTCTGAAGCCTTCTGGTTGTTTGATAGCGTTCCTAGAACTTCATACGGAAGGATAGCAACCTGGCTTGTAACATCAACTGGCCCATCCACGTGGTCACCACCTCTACTGTCCAGGGTTCAGTTACAGAAACTGAGTCCCGCTCAGACTAAACGAGCCTTTCCATTTCACACTTAGGTATGCGCGTCATAGCCACTTCAAGTGTTCAATTATGAAGGCCGGAATGCTGGCAGCATCCGAAACAGTGCTCTTCTGCAGGGTATCACATACCCAGAGCTTTTTGTGCACGGTCGTTCCCCGTTGAATTCGTGTTCCAAGAAGTGGATGTCCTCCTGGTATACATGGCCCGCGTACACCAGAAAATACAGCTTGTCCTGTGTAAAGAGCTTTAGTAAAGTCACCGGCTAGAGCGCCATCGCCAGCTTGTGTCAATTCAGAGATCTCTCGAGTAATCCAGAGCACGGCGCCAACCCGTCTCACCAGCCAGAACACGCAGCCTACTTCCTGGATCCCTCGGTGACTTATGTAACTTTCAAGTAGGCAAAGGTAAAGCTCATTCGAAGTAACCGTGCGATCAGCAAAGTCACATAGGTAGTTGTGAGCGACGTCGTAAAACGCATCCCAGTCCAATGACCGGATCCTGAAATTTCGCTCGAAGTGCTCTGTCCAAGCAAATTATCACGTTAGCATTTGTGACTGACGCACTTGATCCCGTCGTCTTGTTAGGCCATCCAAATAAGGTTCGGCTTTCACTAATGCAGGACTTCCGTAAGCTGAATATTGTTCAGTTACGGCCTTTAGCGGGCAGCGCTCATTATTACCGTATGTGACAATTAACACATCATTACTATTCATAACAATTTTTACATGCTTGCCAGCAGTGCCTGCACCTTTGAATGGCCAGCGAAATATTTCGTTTCACTACTTATACTATAATTATATTTGTTATTATATGCCGCCAGTTCAACGTCACGCTTGTCTTCGAAATATGCTGCACTCTGCAGGAACTTCCTCTTCTGGCGCGAGCACTGAAAGCAGGGCACAGCATTCGATGGGGATTTTGGGTCTCACTTTACGACCCCCCCCCATCCATGCTCGTACCGATGGCTGACATGGACTGATTGGTTGTGCGTTTATACTCTGCGAAAAACTTCGTCTCAGCCGGCGGGGGGATATGTTATTAGCAATCGACGTTACGGGCGTACACTATTACCCTTAACACAGAAAATTCAATACACATCCAATGAAACCACGTAACTCCTAGCCAGAAATACGACCCCCCTCCCAACAACGACCAAATACGACCCCCCCTCCAAAACGTCCGCAAAGCGAGAAAAATCAACTATAAAAATAAATTTTTCCCAGCCCAAATACGACCCCCCCTTTTTGGCGGCCAAATACGACCCCCCCCCATAGGGAATCCCCATCGAACGCTGTGCCCTGACTGAAAGGCTTCGAGACCAAACCCTTGCTCCAACTTTGTAACCCTTCGAAATTGATACGAACCTTCCTTGGGCTATATTTTCCTGTTGTCAACCTTCTTCGGAACATGTGAAGAAGCAAACTACTAGTAAATCGCCTTCCCAATGATCCAGGCCTCGCTCTTAGATGAAAAAGCGTTGTGTACCTAGGGGTTCTAGAAGGAGGGAAATTGTCTTCCAGCCTGTAGGTTTTTCTCGTTCCCACACGTACTGTATACACCACGCCACCCGCCCCCCCCCCCGATGCCGCAAAACTGCTATTTCTGACAGTTAATCGAATGAGCCTATATCTCCCGCTGAATGGTGTATCCTTTGGAAAGTTAGTGAAATAACAGGTGAGGTGGGAAAGGGGTCGTACACGGAGAAAAATTCGGTGTAATCATCTTGCCAAAAAATCCTGCAAGGACGTGCCTTATGCTTCCGCGGTAGGACGCGGCCCCGTTATCCCAGTCGACAAACGGTAGAATAAATCTTTCGTAATCTCGCCTCATCACACCCACTCAACGCTCTTTCGTTGCCCATCCAGTGCAACATTTGAGAATCTGCTTTATTTACCTTTCTTGCCAGTCCATGTGTTTCTGGGCGCCCTTTCGATCTAAACCGCAAGACACACCATGATCTTTTTCAAGGGTCCTGTTCGATCCGGGGAATACTTCAGTGGTAATGTCCTTCTGAACAAAACTGAGGTCCAAATAAGCTTACTCAGAGGTTAGAAATTATTATAAGGGGGAGGCGGTCAAGACAATCGTAATCGCGGCACGTCGCGTATCTTGCAGCCCGTACGTCATGTCGCTCGCCACGCCCACTAGTATGCAACGTGGAACTCGTCAGGGGATCTCACAGGTCTATCACAACGGGACCATCTCATTAGTTTCCAGAATTTTCATGCGATTCCAGAACACCTTGTCTGCTCGTAACAATTTCTTCGAGCCTGTCCCCGTGAATGTTCAATGTATTGAAAAGATTTTGAATATAAGTGGATTGGGGCTGAGGTCATGTAGTCATAAATGGCGCCGCTTATCAAGCGCGCAGGCTTCCGCCCGCGCATTATATCTCTCTGAGGCAGGTAATAAGTGCCAGGCACTGTGTGAGGATGAAAACACTTAATGATGCGTCGTCTGACTCCGCGCGTCATTGTACTATTCAGAGTAGAAGTACCTAAAGTGCATGTCGCAAAGGGGTGAATCAACGGTGAAAGCGTCATTCTTCACCCTTATTACCCACTCGAGACGACGGTTGGCTCCTGCCGCTTTACCAATTCGCTTCCTTTGTCCTGCTCGTTGCTGTTTTGACTCAAGATGGGATCGAGGAAGCTGACGTGTGCTAGTGTCCACATTACACAAAGGCAGTGTTCTCGCTAGAAATCGTTTCAGGCCCAGAAATTGAGGCAATTTTGCAGCAAATGAGGTGGTGGCGTCTTCTAGACAGCGGAAAATGTTCCATAATCAGGGAAATTAAGCCCTGAAGTGATGCTCCTCCTATGTCCTTTTCTACGGAATCTCTCTCCAGTTTCATTTTTTGCACTTGCTCACAAAACGAGCAGCACTTTTGTCTTGTAAAATTCCTCTTTAACTCTGATTCAACCTGAGACCTTAAGGTAATATATGTGTAAGAATCTAGTTGAACAATGACCACCTTTCGTTCCGCATTTTGAAATAACCGCGAACACGGCGCAGTAAGTAGAGGCTCCGCTGTGGCACAGAACTAGTTCCTGGATGAGTTCCTTGCAACGGCAACCCAACCCTTTCAACCTCCCAAAATAGGTGACTAATGCGTGGGTGTTTGGAAACGACAACATGAACCATGGCTTGGTCGCGGAAGTCTTTGCCTGGACCCTGTTCTCTTCCGAAGTTTCTGGCGATTCGCAGAATGGAAGTCGCAGAATAAAATTACGTCGCAGAGGGTTCAAGCAGCGGTGGGCACCGATCGCCTGGCGCGTGGGCGATTGTTGGCACGCGTTATTGTGTAGAGGGGTTGGTCTGTGGTTACGGCCGAAGGGCCTCTCTCGCAACTCTTCCATCGGCAATGACCTGGCGACAAGCTGCGGCATCCCCTCAACTCAATTCGTGTCCGGCCGCCTTCAAAGGCGTGGTCCGCGATCTCAGGTATAGAAGCTGAAATAATACGATGTGATGGTGTATACGTGGTTCGCAAAAAGCAATAATTTGTAACGTGCTTCTTAAGGCGAAAATTGCAAGTGGGTGGGGCGCATATACATGCGCAATATAAGTGTTCAGCAGTGACGCCTCCTTTTTTCCAGTGACTCCGCCTTCAAGGCCCGCCTTTCAGTGAAAAACGAAGCTGCAGGACGAAAAAGCATGAAATTGTCACTTGTACGGTCGTAGAGTTCTTATCGGGGAATCAGCTATGCTTATGAGGGCGTAGTGTTGGAGATGGAGTTAATTGGACACGTACAAACAGGGATCGACGTGGGTCCTATCTAGGGCTGAAAGGACAGTTGGCATATTTTTTTCTGATTTTTACTTCATTGACTTCATTGTCGAGTCACTCAGAACCTGATGGTCTATACGCGGTCCCCTAGTCCACTATTGTGATAGCGAATGATCGCGGGCTTCGCCTTCAAGCACCGTTAAAAATCTGGTCCAGAGTGCGGGGTTCCTCGAGGGAAGGTGGGGAGCCGTATTTGGCTTGGGAAAAATCGGTTCACTCCGCAAGTTGTTTCCAAACAAATGTTACATTTTTCCTGGTCGGTAGACTTCAAAGTTCAATACCAGGGCAGATTATGCCCTCTCCATCCTAGAGCTCGGCTGAACTCAGGGAGGATGGATGTCGTACTGAGTCAAGTTTCCCTCACCTTGTCATGGCCTACCCTGATTTGTCTATTATTCCCTATTCTCCATCGTTTATGGGGCAATGTGGTAAAAAAACGCCCTAGTCCATAAATCTTGCTGGGAGCGCAAATCCGGCTTCTGAAGCTTTACAATCGGCAAAGTACCACTCTTGATTGAGTAATGTTGCCGTGAAAAAGTTCTATAGACCTGGAATGACATGCATTGTATTTCAGTTTTTTGTTAGAGCCATTATTCTTCGGTCGATAAGACCTAGGCCGTTTGAACCGTGGAATCAACTCCCAGCAGCTCCAGCCAGGACTTCAAATATTCCCGTGTCTTCTCTACTCTCTGTTACAGAAACGGGAGGCTACTTATGTACTTCATTTGATCACAGAGATTTAAAGGGGCGAGAAGGGTACGGGGCAACTGTATTTGTCTCTGTTTCCGTACAAGGATATAGTAACAGTTCCTTTGAACAGAACCATCACACGGGAAATCTATCCCACCCCCGTTCCCGTAAAATACGCAATCATGTCATGCCCTCTCCCTTTTCAAAATATGAACTGTGGATAATCTCTTGGAACAACAACCGACTCAAACGGTGGGCCCTAGATAACTTACCTGGCTTGTACCATGCCCTGTCTTGTTTGGCCCTAGACCAAGTCCTTCTATATCATGCCTAGCTGCGCCGTAGATTTTGCTTAGCTCACTCCATATCATGTCTCAAGGCAGGAGTTCACCAGGATCTAGAGCCGGACAAGCTAAACAGGATCTGGCATTTTGAAGAAGAAAAGATGACAACTCAATTCCTCTAGTAGGGCTGGGTATAAGACTAGTTGAGCAGGATATGGGGTGGGCTAGGCGGGAACTAGGGCCATTTAGGCAGGATATGAGGCCGGAATGTCCCTCATTTCCGTTTTTTTTTCTCGTATGGCTTGCAGTGACTTTGTCTTGAGCTGCTTGTTATTGTTGCGAGTCAGTACTGGATTTGTTTGGAGGATAAAATTTTAGACTCCGGTCGACACCTGGAATAGTTCTTCTTCTTCTCTGTTTTGTAGCCTCGGCATCTTACTTGTAAGCCTTTTCCTCGCTCTGTGCGAAACGAGTTTGTTAGGTAGACCTTTCATTTAAATTGGGACTGAGGCAGCGTTCAGACTTTGCGACTGCAGCATTCCGGTCGCGCATCGACGCGATCGCTCGCGCGGTCGCGGGGGCGATCGCGTTGTACGCGCGTCTGATTCAATCGCGCTCCAATGCTAAAATTGGATGGACCGCTGCTACATCTCGCTGCTAAGTATGAACGCAGCCTCAGAAACTGAACCGTTGATTTTCAGTGGACGCATCCAACTTCATGAACTGACGTCTTCGTTTAAAAAGCCCCGCATATTCGAGAAAGAACTTTGCTGACTGCCTCGGAGACGAGATTTAGTCGAACTTCAGGCCATAGTAAATGTGAGCTCCACCTAACTACCTCGTAGGCGCAAAATAAGTTAAAGTTAGGCAGCAGTATTGCTCCTCCCGGAGGTAGAAGGCCATATCATAGGCGGTATGGAAATGATCACGTAGTTATGCTGGTCTCGAAATGGTCGTATTTATGGCTTTCATCCCCTCAGACTGACCCTTCCAATGGGACTGGAGGACTTGAGAGTCATCCCCAAGGATCCTGAGGCTACTGGAGCTCTATCTTGTAATTTCTCAGAAATGAGGCTAATAAATGGGAGCTAAATGAAAGTCCATAAACCAATAGATTTCTCATCGTCAGGGCTGCGTAGTGATCTATTCTTCGGGTCAATCAGACCACAATTTCCGGGAAATTGTGACAAAACGTCCATTTTGCAGAAGTCAGTGATATTTCAGGTGTACACCCTCATAATACCTCTGCAATTCTGGCTTGAGGTTGAATTTGTAATTTATTCAGAAGAGTTTCCATCTGTTCTTTCCAGCTGCAACTAATCTGTAGTCATTTCCAACGAGCTCAATTTGCTATTCATTGCCTTCCTCGGTGTTCATGGCTAAAGTGCCCTTGTGCGCTGTGCTGCTAACTGACTTCGTTACTACACGGAAGAACGCTATTTGAATCGACGATGCGGACATATCCCCATTGACTAACTGAACTTGCTCTTTTGACGAACATGTTACTTTGCTTTGTCGGCCACTTGCGCTGAGCCTTTAGGGAAATCAGAAATTCGTCCCTTTTTGTACTCCCTAAAGACCCAGCAAAATTGTTTAGGAAGTGTTGCATTCTTAGAAAGAGGGCACCGTCCTTTTGTTTGATTTGGGTGCTCATCCCGTGTCTTATGAACAGATTCTATTACGGATTCAATCTCACGAGAAATTGCCCAATTGACCTCAGTAAGCGGAATGTTCTTGGCCTGAGAGGTTTCTTCAGAGAAAGCACTTGCTAGCTTTTCTGGGACAGAAGTACTCGGGAGGGCACACAGCAGAGTACAACATGGTGATGTGCGAACTCTTCTGGTATGACTATTCCCCTTCCCCATTCTACCTCCCGTCTTAAGTTTTCCCAATTTCCTTCTATTTTTCATAGAGTTCCAAGAATTCTAAAAACAACTCTCCATCCCCCCCCCCCCCTTAGCCGCTTAAAAAATGCCGTCCGCAGTGAGCGGGATCTCAACTTCCGGAAGCAGTAGTTCTATGGTAGTTTTGCGAAAAACAACCGAGAAAATAGCCTAGCAGTTCGGAAACATTTTCTCAGAGACCTTTATCACCCTCACCGACAAACATCAAATGCAACCCCATCTCCATTTTGCGATACTTCTGACGACGTGCACAGCGCGTAGGAAAGGGGAAAAATCAACAAATCAAAAAGTTCCTCTTAGGTAAAACATCCTTCCTGCCCAGCGACCAGGTACGAAATCTTCCTAGTGGGATTTCTTCCTTTTACTTAGCTGGGGCAATGGTGCTTATCCTGCCGCGGCAGCAACTCGCGCTGCGGCCTCGTCGCGTCTGTCTCGCGGCCCTAAATCGGCCACGATAGTGTCCGAAAAGTGGATTAGAACCGCTGGGAAGGTTTTGAGATCTTTTCGTTCGTTGAAAAATCCACTGCGAATTCGCAACTGACTTGTTACCCCGGTTTGGGAGAAAGGCAAGTTGACGTGACATAGCATCGACAGCTCCTATTACCCTCTCCCCTGCCCCTTCCCCCAAAGTAACCTGGTCCTTTTTTTTCTTCTGGCACAATGTTGCTCTCTACAAGCTCCAGAAATCATTCTAATTTGTCAATTCGGCAAAGCTGAAGGTCATCCTGGAACGAATAACCAGCGCTGCTACATCCATCTTAGACCGGGTATAGGCCCCAGAGGTTTCGCCGTTTTGGGTTCGCTCTGACATCACTGCCTCATAGCGCTTGACAAATGTTTACTCTTCAGAGCAAAGAGTAGTCGCTCTTACTAGGGCGAAGGCTTGCCAATAATAGCATCTCTTCGAAAGAATCGTCCTTCGATCCTTCCTCTGCCTGCTATACAGGGGGGGGCGGGGCAAAAAAGTCCACTTTGCCTCATTGACTTTCGAGGCGCTTAGTCAACACTTTAATACAGACTCTATGCGGACACTTCTACGACCAATATTAAAGAGCACATCAAATACTAATCAGCGACACCGCCCGCGCCCGACCGTCGCAGCCTTCTGGAGAGCGCAATCGAGAGATTTTTCTGCCACGTCGAAACGCGTAGTGGGTGCCTGAGTTCAGCGAGATCGTTGATTTCTCCGCCACTGTAGACCACCTATTGAACTCCGCCCGAACCAGGTAATTGAGGGGATTTAGGTCAGGTGACCTACTTGGATATTCCATCTTCTTTAGGTACTCAGCCCCCTTCCATTCCAGGTAGGCGAGAGTTTCTCCAACGCCCTTCGATTTCATGTGGTGGCACTCAATGCTGTAGCAGTACAAAGTTTCCAAGAAGGTACGGGCGACCACATGTGAGGAGGATATTCTTCACGAGTTGCCCAATGTAACCGCCAGCGCTCACCTTTAGTCCGGGGCCCACGAAGAAAATATCGGTCTCTCCATTCCAGGTACGTCCGGTCCCCACCATCAACTGGCGCCTTGGCGACTGAGGTGAAGATGATGTCCTAGACCGTAGCGACGTTGACGGAGCTGCTCGATGATGGAGGTTTCCCAGATCGAGAGTACTGCTCTCCAGGTAGCTATTTATGGGTGACTCCATACTAGAAGTTTCGCAGCTGTTCGGAGGTGACATGAATTCCGAAGGTCTTCTCCAGTCAGGTTGCGGCTGGAGATGACTTCATATTTTGGTGTACATGAAGGTGATGGGCGAGCGCCAGCTCCTGCTTATAGAGGAACATCTTGGGTATCTTCCGCCCTGGTACTCGTATCCACGTCTTGTCTGGCTGCTGAAAAAACTTTGCTGATATGTGACTCGGTCGGAATGTCTTTTTTTTTGGCCCCCCCACCCCCGCCTGTAGTTGTTCAGGAAGAGTGATCCTGTTTGATATTTTCGGTGGTATACTTCCTTCGAAGTTTTTATTAACTGGTTTTTCTATAGAAGTATGATGGACATGCTCTTCCAGAGTTTAGCACGGAGAACTCCATAGGCAGTAAGGGAAGAATTTCCCTACAAACCTCTTCACTAACGACCGGCACGTTACTAATACTACATACCTTCTGGTTGGAGGCCACAAGTGGAAAAACGAATTGTTCGCGTGAAAAAAATGAGTAGTTCTCCAAATTCCATCGCTTTTTCGGCAATGTATTCCACACAGTCCCCTAATGTAGGACTCAAAAAATAGAGTGCGTACCACCCTCACGATAGAACCTCCTCCTCGTCGCGGCGAATCCTATGCAGATGTCCCTCGTTGGGTGCAGGATGGTTGAATGAGGCACCGTCAATGAATCTTCTTTCCACTTTCTTTGATAGTTGTCCCTAACCTGGCACGCTTAACCCCCTTAACAAGAGAGGGCAGCGGAGTCAAGTGGGTGAGAAAACGGTTACGGGCCACTTTCGACCGGATATTCCCTCGGCTGCGAGAGGTTCAGAGGTGCTTTCTATGGCATCTTCTGGCCGAGCGTTGGAAGGGAGAGAACTAAGGAAGAGGGAACAGAGAAAGAAGGAAGGAATAAGAAGAGAGGTGGAAGAAAAAGGAAAGAGGAGGTAGACTACGCGGTCGACAGATAATATCCTGAGACCGTAGGAGTCGTACTCGGCAAAGATCCTCCACACCGAAATGGTTTGTCCTGATTCTTCACTCCTCTGCCTTCAAGTCTGCCATCAAGTAGGATATGATGGAGCTGATCACCACCAGTCTCCCTTAAGACCCACCCCAATCGGTGGTGCTTCCCTTTTTTTTATGAGAAGATTGAAAACGGTTAAAGTAATTCTTTTCCCTCTTTCTAACCCTTTTGCGCCTTCATGGTCAATTAACTCGAACCGCAGCTCGAAGTGTCATTATATCCCCACACGAGATGTCTTTTTTGCTTCCGGTTTTTTCTTACTTCTTCCGGTCATTACCCGAAACCTTCTCACCCGTCAGATGAGCTCCATTGAATTGCATAAGATTTCAGAATGAATAGCATTGATTTCAATGGCCTGAATATAAACCAAAAATATAAATGAGTAAATAGCGCGCGCCAAATTCTGAATTACCCACGTCTATAGAGCGCTGTTTGTTTGTTTGTGCGGAATTCCTGCATTTGCTGGGAAGCCGCTTGTAAAACGATATGCGATAAGGTGCTTAGTGTTGCCTGGTCCGCGGATATGCACCTGGACTTCCAGTCAGATTGGAGGGAAGGGGTCAGAGGGTTTAAGTGCCTTTCCAGGCTGTAAATTGCCTTTCAAAGGTAGTTAGTGTTCCAATAAAGGTTTTTTGGCTTCAATCAATTACGATCTAATTTATTCGTTCCACGAAAATGAAGGACATAGCTGGCCTGAATTTAATCGGGCAGCGCGGGTGATATGTGGCCAAGGGGAGGGGCCGGGGAGGAACAGTTCTCCCGGTTACAAATCGTCTCGCAGAGATGCACCCACTTCCTCATTCTGGGAGATGAGAAGTTCTTTCAACTAATGCCTTATGCGTCTTAGCTCACGGCTTTGGCAACGGGCCAAATACGATCCACGTTCTTCCTCACAACTGCAATCCTTCCTTCTTTACTGCCATCCCATTGAGGGGTGTAGGGTGGGGATTTAGGCGTGCCCCCGTAGGGTCCATGCCTGGACGTTCTAACGGACTCGTGGTTGATGGACTAGACTAGCCACCTGTGGCACGGCAGGGGCTGAGAGTTGCATGATTTCTTGTGCCGCCTGCGCTCTCTTATGCACACTTCAGCACAGCTACTATCTGCTGCCCCTCCGCCAACAACTGACCGAAAGTGCGCTCCGTATACCGGAGATGGGATGGGCGTGGTTGCGTTTATCGTTAGCACATGGAATCAGATGAGGTTTTGGTAGAGAATTTCCGTTTGAGAAAGCTGTTATCCTGTTTTGTGCTGGACAAGGACATGGTTTTGTCTCAAAGCGTCACTATCCAACCATCACACCAGTAGGGTGCACTTCCGCTGTTCGGCTCAGGGGGGGAGCATTACGCAATTTTGTTGGTCCATGTCAAGCTCGCTTTGGTCAGACCTGTAGACTCCTTCTGAAGTTGTGCAAGTGAATATTTGGTCACAGGAATTTGCAAGTTTTCACAAGGCTGTCTGTAGAATCTTTGCTGTACACCATTTTCTGCCCTCACCAAACCGAACTGCACCAGCAGTAAGATCATATTACGGTAGATAGTAGTAGTCGCAACGTTTGGTGAAGTGCGCAATCATGCCATCCCCATCTCTGGGACCATCTCTGAAATGGGGTAGACCCCCTACGGGCGCGTGAGATGGACTATATGTAGCAGTTCTTTTTTCGAACCCTTCCTGAACGGTCCCCCCCCCTGAACTCTTCGGGCGGTAAGCATAGGAAAGAGCTTCAAACCCTCATAAATCATGTATATGTTATGAGGGTATGGTCAAGTTGTTTTCACGCTTAGTCACCGTTCTTTGGTATTCCTTCACAAGCAGGTTATTTGTGTGAGAACTGATTCTTAATTATGTATATTGTCTAACATTGCTGTTTTCTAGAAGGATTCGTTAGGTGATTACCTCCCCTCCCGGTTGTGAATTCATTGAAAACCTGTCCATCTCATTCATTCTTGCAATTTTAGTCATTTTTTCCGTTCTGCTCTCTTTAACCTTTTGAGGTTACTGTAGTAACGCTTTCTTTACGGTAGGCATTGAGATTTATCGATATGAATAAGAAAAGGCGGTTTGTATAGCTGGTCTCGTAAATTTATTTAACCTTAGAATTATTGGAATTGCTCCTAATTTTGAATAGATTCTTTTTTGTGTTATCAAGGTTGCTAGGTTGATCTCTTCAGCAATAATCTTTCATTTACGGTTCTCTTCACTATGGTCCTGCTGCGTTTTCTGAGCGCCAAAACCATTTTGTACTCACGGAATCCTCTCGAGATAAACCATGGGGACAGGGGTACAAAAGGCACTTCGTGGCGCCCCCAGTTAACCCAAGGAAATATTTTTGAGGTGGCACTCCACAAAGCCCCACCCCTATCGGTTTCGTCGTGCAGAGGCGAAGACATCCATCAAGACAAGAAGGCCTGCAGTATTTTCGTCACTGAACTGCGAGATTTCCGTGGTTGGGTCTCTCGTGAGCACGTTCCTGAAAACTGCCGCTCTGGAGGACACCAGCAGTCCTCCGAGTTAGAACTCGTCGTGACGCCTGATCTGATTTCCATAAGCGACCCATTGATATTTAAAGGTACAAGTTGCGATGAGAATTGTATGGAGAAAAGGAGCATGGGCCGCGGTGGACATTTTTGTTCCAGTCTGGTGACAGAAAGCTGTAATATAGGGCGTTAAGGCGCAAAGCTGTTCAGTTGGCTCATTTTCAGCGCAAGTGGCTCCATCTCACGTTGATGTCCGCTGACTCACTCGATTGTGTGCCCTCTGGGTCCTCTTCTCTGGCCTCTCTCCTGAAATCCCAACGACTCTTGGCCTCCTGCAATCACAATTTCAATACATACGCTGACATCTGCTAGCAAGAATAGCATCTGTTAGGTCGATGGTCTTCTCTGCTTTCTCTTGATGATGGATCAACCTTACCAAACCAACCAACTCAACCTATCTTTGTTCTTCATCCCTGCTGCCTACGGCTTGCAGTATGAAAAGGCGCCTTTAAATGTCTTATAATCCGGAATTTCTCGGAACCGAAATTATTGGAACGTGAAACAATTTCCGAGAGTGCTTTTTGAAAGCAGAGTGGCGGCCCAATTCCCATTCCTTCTCGCTCGTGTAATTTTCCTGTTTCTGTGTACTCCCCTTCTCCCGCTGCACGGCCTCGATGAGGAGGGCAGCCAGCGATTCGTACGGACTCGACAAAATTCCCCAACTAATGATGTGCCCTGATCAGAATCGTAATGGCTTATTGAATGCGATGGGCCCTATACAATGACTTGCAGGGGGGAGCCGATGTGAAGTCAGTGTTCTTATCAATACGAATCTGGTAGCCAACTTGCGTCCCTTGAAAGGTTTCTCGAAAGCGGTTAGCGTGGTGGGAGTCGGATCCAGGAATTTGAACCAGGAAGAGTGAAGCTTCAAGCTTTTCAATATGTGCAGCCTTTCGTGCCCTTAGTATTTTGAAAGTCGAATGAATCGCAAACGGAAGTAGGCCTGGTTGGCAATTACGAGACTACCTTGACTAGCGTACCTGCCAATGAATTTTTTCAAAGGTGTTGTTTTTGGGCAAAAAGTCTCGTCTGTCCGACTCGCAGGCAGGCTTACATTCTCTCGTAAAGACGTCGATCGATTTGCCTTTTTCTTCATCGTGGCAATAAATGTTATCGAGTTTACACCGCCGACCTAACGCGTCTTACTACCTGATCTAACTGCCGAGTTTCATAGGGCAACTTTTCTTTTACTCTTTCTGGGCTGAGGGCAGACTCGAACCCGGCCGATGCTTTTGGGGCAGTTCTTCTCCTATCGAAATCTTAGGTGCTTTCTCTTAGCCTGTATTTCTATACTAACCACTGCATTCACGCTAGCGCAGATTTCCAGGAGGTAAATATAGCGCCAGATACGCTCATTTGTCATGTGGCTAGGCTGATTGTATGGAGGTGATTGGCATCTGTTGTGTTGATTGTTTGTCCTTTTGGTCGAACGCGAAACGAAGACCACCCCACCACGCCCCCCCCCTTCTTTTTTCGGATGTGCCATGCATACTCTCTTGTTCTAGTAGGGTCCTTGGCCGTAAGCAAAGCCAGTGGCTGCTCAATTGGGCTAGTCTCTCTGTGTGTTAGCTTCCTCATCAGGACGGATTAATCCGTTGCTGGTTGGGAGTACGCACGTCACGTCATTAGAGTCTCAGCTGCATCATACTCTTTATATGCTCAGGTCAACTTGATTCCTCTGATCTCTTCCTGCTGGCGCCTGAGCGCGTTTTCTGATAAGAAGGAACCGCTGACATAGGTTTTTTAGTGCGTCTCGGAGTTCTTTGGTATACGGACAAGCTTTCCATTATCTCTATAACTTTCAATTAACGTTATATGGTTTGCCCTTCTCACATGATCTTATTAATGAATGTTTTATCGTTAATTACAGTCATGACTCATGCAGGTGATAGGGCGTAGACGATTAAAGGCAAAGCCCACGACCACTTTTAATCAGCTAAACTCTCCGTCTGGACAGGCAGTGTGAGCTGCAGCGAACAATCCTGTATAAGTTTCACGTCAGAAAGTGGAAAGGTAGCAGCGTTATGGGCTCAAGGTTGCTCAATGACTCCGCCCAAGTTTATAGATGTCTTATGTACGCCCTCCTCCGTTTGCTGCTCTCTCACTGCTTTCTCTGGCCTCTCTCCTGATATCTACACTGATTGTTTGCCTTTCGTGTAACACGATTAGGGTCTTTTTTCTCCATGAAAGAGTCAATTAGCAGTACAGTTCTGTTTATGCACTGACCACGCTACCTACAAATTTTTCGCTGGTTCAAGATGGAGTCTGCGTTAAAAGCACAGCTAGGGCGCCCTTTTTCCACGAATAATGCCATCCTGAGCCCGATACAGCTGAAAAGAAATCTGTCATAGGGCTGGGGTAGGGCAGAGGGCAGCAGTGCCGTTGTCACACACCCATCAGTCGGTCATACACACCTGCTTGCTCCTGATTGGGGAGGGTCGTATTCGCTCTAAAGGATTGTTTTGATTACTATTATTCCTCGTTTCACGCGGTCAATGTGCATGTATCTGACCTTGGAAAAAGCTTTACAATTGTAGTTGGTTTGAGGATTTGACTAGTGGTGCTAACCCCCTCACCCCACCTCCTCCTCCCCCTTGACGGCGATTTCTTGGGAAAAACTGGAAAAAAATTGCTGGAAGACTCGGAAAAGTGGTAGGAAGTTGAGAAAACAGGAAAATACGTAATGCGGGAAGCGGGTGGCACCAGAGGAGGTAATCTAGAGGTATGGTCCTACTGACACCACCACGAGGACAGTGTACCCTGGTTCCGAACCGGGTACCACGCTAGTCCGGGGCTTTTTCCGTCACATCGGAGTGGATTCCGTAGGCTAGTCCTTGAGTCAAACAAGCCTTGCAATAGCATCGTGATTGTTAAAGGGAAGTCCGATGCATGGCGCATCGCTACGGGGCTATAATAAGAATACTTCAAAGAAAAGGTACCATCACGTTTTAATTCCCTTAATAATTTTTGTTTGTAAGCCATTTGCCCTTTTTCTGCCTTTTAATAGACCCATGCTCGTCTCATTTCACGTGCACTTGTCAATTTCGGTGT
>MU931334.1:0-42606 GCA_036418165.1 Cooperia oncophora
TACCTGCAAGCGGAAGTCGACGATGCCTCGAAGGAACTTCTGCCGATCAACACGCACCGAGGCTTATTCGTCTACAATCGTCTACCATTCGGTGTGAAACCGGTACCAGGAATCTTTCAACAAATAATCGACTCCATGATTGCTGGATTGGACGGATACGCAGCCTACTTAGACGACGTCATCGTTACCGGTCGTACCACAGAGGAACACAACGCCAATTTGGAAGCCCTGTTTAGAAGAACCCACAGATTCGGCTTCCGCGTCCGCATCGAGAAGTGCAGTTTTCTGATGCCCCAAATCCGGTATCTGGGCAATATCATCGATGCAAACGGACGCCATCCTGACCCTGCGAAGACAGAGGTCATCAAGAACATGCCGCCTCCCAAGGATATCGGACAACTACGATCATTCCTGGCACTACTCAACTGTTATGGAGGCTTCGTTGAGGAAATGCGCCAACTTTGCGCACCACTGGATAAACTACTCAGGAAGGACGTGCCTTTCAACTGGTCATCCGACTGTCAACAAGCCTTCGACCGCGCCACAGAAGTTTTGTCGTCGGAACTGCTGCTCACCCATTATGATCCCGCCAAGGAAATAATCGTCGCGGCCGATGCTTCCGAATATGGGATAGGAGCAGTCATATCACATCGCTTCTCGGATGGGACGGAAAAGCCAATCTACCACGCTTGCCGCACCCTCACTGCTGCCGAGAGGAGCTACGGACAAGTGGAGAAAGAAGGACTCGCTCTGGTCTTCGCAGTGCGGAAATTTCATCGCTATCTCCACGGACGCCCTTTCAAGCTGCATACCGATCACAAGCTGCTTCTCGCCATATATGGGAGTAAAAAGGGCATTCCTGTTTATACGGCGAATCGACTCCAGCGATGGTCCCTCATCATGCTCAACTACAACTTCACATTTGAGTATCGGACCACCAACAATTTCGGACAAGCTGACGCCTTATCCCGGCTCATTGCCGATCAGCCACCGTCAGCAGAGGACACAGTCATAGCCGAAATCAACGTTGACGCCGTGAGTCTGTTCTCACAGACATTAGCAAAGCTTCCGGTAACAGCGGACAATATCGCCGAAGAAACGCTCAAGGACCCCCAGTTAAAAGAGGTTCTCCATTGCGTTCAAACCGGAACGTGGCTGAGGAAGCCAAAGAAACACTTGCTTCGATTCAACGATGCGCAACAGCCTCACTACCGACAGAGGATGCTTGCTGTTTGGAGACCGCTTCGTCATCCCTAGCAGTTTGAGGCCTGCAAGCCGCCGTCCTCAAAGACCTGCATAACGGTCATCCCGGAATTTCGAGAATGAAGATGCTGGCCAGAGACTACTGCTATTGGAAACGAAGAACGGAAACGAACGAACGGAAACGTGTTCACGCCGACTTTGCGGGACCAATCAACGGACGAATGTTTCTTGTCATCGTAGACGCCTATTCGAAATGGCCAGAAAACGTTGAAATGTCGACTACAACGTCTCCTGCTACGATCCAGGAGCTTCAGAAGATAGTCGCCCGATTCGGCTACCCGGAGACACTGGTCACAGACAATGGCACACAGTTTACGTCGAAGGAATTCAAGGAGTTCTGCGTCAAGGATGTCAAGCACCTTCGCTCGCCACCATTTCATCCACAATCCAATGGCCAAGCGGAGCGATTCGTTGATACGTTCAAACGTACCCTTCAGAAGCTCAGAGGGGAAGGAACGACGGAGGAAGTTCTACAGACCTTCTTATTCAGCTACCGCAGAACGCCATGCCCGACATCGTCTGGACGATCGCCAGCTGAAGTTTTTCTTGGAAGACGCCTCCGCTCGACGCTCACGCTGCTGAAGCCCACAGATGCAGTTTTGGAACCGAGGAACAATCTGAAGATGGAATCTCAGTTCAACCGTCATCACGGAGGAAAGCTAAGAACGTTCGGGCCTGGTGATCACGTATTGTCCCGCGACTACCGCGATGGGCACCCGAGATGGACGCAAGGAGTGGTAAGATTTCGCCATGGACAATGTCTCTATGATGTTCAGGTCCACGATCAACTTTGGAGAAGACAAGCCAATCAGCTTCGCCCCAGTATATGCCCGACCAGTGCGACACCACACATGGATGCGCCTCTGCTCCCATGTGTGGACAAGAACTCGCCTGTACCGAGACCTTATGACGAGTCAGACATGGATCGACAGCCGATGCAAGATGCCGATGAACCAACTCCAGCCACTCGACAAGCACGGACACGAAGACCGCCTATTCGACTACAGGTCAATCCAAAGAAGAAGACATACACTTATAGTGTTTGTCTTGGGAGGTAGGTCTTGAATCAGTTAGAGCCTTGATCTTGTGAATGGATCAAAGGCACTGTAGGCGATCGTGAATTCCAAGATCAGCCTGTGATCCCGATCAACTCCGCCCAATTATTACCGGTATATAAGGCCGGCAATTTCTTGATAATCATTCGTCTATTCTTCTCTAATAAAGCTGTTCTACTATTTCGTCTCCAGCGCTCGAGGACACAACAGTTATGCAAGGACCTGAAAAGTGAGCTTCATTTTCGCTGTCAGGAAAGGCAAAAAGGAGTGCAAAGAAATATATGGAAAGCGTTTCGTTTCGGGCCCCTGTGCGCTGTGAGTCACTTGCAAGCTTTACCAGTAGCTGAGTGGGGGTCCTCATAAAAGGCCTGTTGAAATCAAAGTGAAAAATCGTCAAAAAAACGAGTGTCTAATTTGAGACACATGCTTAATGACGAACGGATCCTTGGGGTTTCTTTAACCGTTGAAGAAGCGTAGTGTGAACGATCGGATGGTCCAGTGGACAAGGTGGAGGAGACCCAATCCTATGGTGAGGGTGAGGTTGATGGTTCGACACTCGTTTCGCTGCGAGATTTTGCATTTTTCATTTTTCGCTGTTCGAGTACAGCATGGATATTTGCCGTTTATGGGTATATTCTAAATAGTTATACCCCCTTAGTCGGCGATATTGAACCATTCCCATTCTCACATACTATCAGACAAGGTTGTTGCTAAACGTTGGTCTTTATATGCTGATCAAAGCACATGACCACGAATATGTTCCTTACTTCTAGCTGTGGTGTCATTTATCACCAATTCGAAGCCTTACCTCCTCTGACTGAACTCGTCATGTACACTCATATAGACAGGGCACAGCATTCGATGGGGATTTTGGTCGAGCCTGTACGACCCCCCCTTTTTTTGGGGGTTCGGTACGACCCCCCCCCCTTTTTTTACCGTTTGACGTGTACAATACCTTCCTTACATAGATATATAAACATAGATATAAAAATAGATATAAACAGTCCTACCTAAGTTGACGTTGATGTGCAAGCGTTTGTAATCAAAAAACAGGATGAGTAGCAATAAACACAGCATCGAATCGAGTTAAATGAGACTATGACTAAAACGAAAGAAACAAAAGCGGCATAACAGAAAAAAAGAAATGCATTAAAAATGCATTAACCCGAGATGTGGAGATACGGTAGCAGAAATGCGTATGTTAATGCAGCCGTGACCGAGATTATTCGTCAATTTTAGCATGGAGCGCGAAACTTTCAGCAAAGTGGGTGTCTTTGAAGCCTTAACTCCTCAAAAGCGGACCTGTGGGGAAGAGGAGACCATATTCGTGTAGAGAAGGTTTGCACTTCCTAAAAGTACTGACACGTTCATGAAGGTCGCCAAATCAACAAAGAACTGCCATATCGATTCCGTGTGGGAGTGATTTTCAACTGAACAGGTTTGAATCAATATATTTTTTTGTAACAACATGTTCACAAATCTGAGAACGGTTTCGAGTGTTTAAAGTTTTCTCTTTCTGAAAACCTCTTGAGCTGTTTCTGAAGTTCTCGGATTCATGAGATCTCGCTAATGGGGATTTCTTGGGGAACACTCCCAGCCGGCGCGAAAACCCGTTTCCTGTGTACGTTTCAAGTGAGCGTGTTCCCGAATAACCAGGAATGCATGAAAAACAAAACCTCTGTGGTGGAGCAGGAGCAGAATATGGTTCGTTTTAGCGCCCATCACGCTGACTTTGATGCGCTGCGCGGTGAGGTCCGCGCAGGAGGTGAAGGGATGGTGCAATTGTGTGTAATGTCTGTTCCACGCGAGCAAATGTGTCTATAAGGATTCAGGGAGATCCATTGCGAACCTGTGCACTTGCTTTACAGTGTTTTTCCCTTGCGATGATGGATGATGGAGCGTGTCTGTGTCGACGCCGCCAGATGTGTGCTCGCGCCATTGCTGATCTCCGATAAAGGAGACCAACTGCTGGAAAACGTCTGGTACCGAACGAATGGTAGTCCTGTCGTTTGTTGAAAAAAGAGATTGCTCAGCGCCAAGCGTAATCGCGGACATGCCTCCATCATCGCCGCAACGAACCAGAGTATGAGTTGTACTGTTCAGTCATCAACGGACTTACAGAGTAATGTCGCACTTATTATAATAATAGATTTCAGTTATTTCGGCATTAATTGATCGTTGAAAGTTTTCACCATTTCTTTTACATATCCGAGTTCTGTACAAAGCGGCTTCCGCTCTCTGGACTCAGCACACTGAGACCTTTGCGCTGCCTCGATACTGGCTACCGCGATCATTACGACCCCCCCCCCTCTGTCGGCGGCCAATACGACCCCCCCTCATGGGATATCCTCATCGAATGATGTGCCCTGCATATAGAGGAGCTCACTGTGATACTGGCGCCAGATTGCCGCCAAGAACAAGTGTCTTAATCGTGATCAGGACCATTGATTACCAATTTTCGATCAAACAAATTGTTTTGACCTTCTTGGGTTTGCGTATTGGGTTGTGTTTACGAGTTCCACTAATGAAGTCGTACTTTGACTCGTTACCCAAAGTTTTCCATCTATTGTTATACAATTAGAAAAGCCGGAAAAGAACAATTGCTTTTCTCCCGGTGGGGGAAGTCGATGAACGATTGTCAGCAAGAAAAGGGGGCGGTCCAGAATACTTACTAACCCGTCCAGCGACTGCCCGGACGTATGCTATGCATAAAAAGCGTTTCCTTTCCATTCAGCGTTAGAATTAGCCGGAGGTCCGCTGCGTCATCGGTACGCCATCGCTGGTACGAAGATGTGAAACTCACCCTGTGGTCATCTACGGCCCGAAAAATCATAAACTTCTTGTCTAAAAACCTCTTTCCAGAGGTAATCAGTAGTCCGATCACGATTCTGATACTTATTTTTGGCGCCAATGTCACTTGGCGCCAGCATATCCGAACAGCTGGGTCTGTGAATACTCGCGGATTAGAAAGGAAAAGGGGTTCTTCATGGACACAGGATCTGACTTTTTCGTAAATGTTTTTATTAAAAGAACGTATCTAGGCAAACATGCCCCTGAAAAATAAAAATTTGTATCAGGTTGTCCGGAAAGTTCTCAGCATTTTGTGTTATTATTTTTTTGTACATTCACTGCTGATCAAAAGTCATTCTCCCTTGCGTCTCAGAATCAGTAATACATCCTAAAGCGAATTTTTGGGCTATCCGATGGTATAACAGCCGCTTCACCATTGTTTAATGAACCCCCTTTTCCCCGAGACGTTTCGAAAGAGCAATTTCGGACGATATTTTTCTTCAATTACAAATTGGGTCAATTCGCAGTCGAGACAGCTCGAGAAATTAACCAGGTGTGGGCGCCCATAGTGTTGGAGAAAGCACCGCGCGACAATGGTTCGACAAATTTCGTTCTAGAGCTTTCAGCCTTGAAGATGAACCTCGTAGTGGTCGCCCTAAAGCAACACCTGACGAGGATTTGAAGGCGTTCGTGGAGACTGACCCATCCTAAACAGTTTGGGAGATTACAGACAAGCTAGGCGTCGGCAAATCCACTGTTGCGGATGATCTGAAATGCATTGGAAAGGTGAAAAAACTCGACAAGTGGGTGCCTCACAATTTGAGTGACCGGCAGAAATTGGCACGTCTCGGGGTTTCTTTTCACTGCTTTTGCGCAACAGAAACGACCCGTTTTGGATCAAATTGTCACCTTTTTTTTGAAGTGGATCATGTATGATAAGAGGAGACGTTCCGGACAGTGGTTGGATGCCGACGAACCACCGAGGTAATTTTCAAAGCCGAACCCTCACGAAAAAAAGCCTATGGTCACAGTGTTGTGGTCATTGGCTGGTGTGATCCACTGTAACTTTTGTCACCAGGCCAAACCATTACAGCAGAGTCCTACTATGGAGAAATCGACGAAGTGTACCGAAAATTGCCTCAGCTGCAGCCAGCACTTGTCAACGGAAAGGTTCCGATTCTTTTGCATGACAACGCCCGCCCACACGTTTCACAAATCACTACCCATAAATTGAACTCATTGAATTGAATTAAGGATTGAACTTCACCCGCCATATTCTCCAGACCTTTCACAAACCGACTATCACCTTTTCAAACACTTTCAGAACTTCCTTGCTGGAAAATACTTCTTCGATCTCAACCAGGCAAAAACAACCTTCATGGATTTCGTGGATTCTCGACCACCCAGTTTCTTCCTTAATGGGATTTATCGACAGGTGTCACATTGTCAAAAGTGTGCTGATTCGAATGGTGCCTATTTCGATTAAATCCGATGAGTATTAAGAAAGTTATGATCGTTTGAAGTGAAAAACTCAAAACGCCAAGAACATTCCGGACAACCTAGTAGAAAAGCAAAATTTTGTCCTCGTGGTGGTCGGAACCATGGACCTATCTTTAACGGTTTTTTTGAACTCCAGCGGAAATGATATGCGAAGAACCGTTTTCAAGAAGCGCACCACGCCCTGAACGAATTCCTCTGTCAGAGCGAAGCTGCGTAGGTGCGATAATCTCAAAGGCTGAGGAGCAGACTACGGAGGACTCCTGCAAATTGCTTGAGCGCGTGCACGGCTTTTATCCAAATCACCGTATCCGTCTTCTTAAAAGACCTTAGCGTAAAACATGTCTTCCAAAGTGCAACCAACCAATCTTTACTTACCATGTATGAGTTGGTTTTCTCCTGATGACTTTATGGATGCTAGATCCGCATTAAGCTGTTTGCATTTGCTTTGGGCCTCCTCCCATGTCACGCTATCTTCGAAAACCTGAACATTGTTGCTAATATGGGAGTATCGCCACAAGTAATGCTTCTTCTTGCACTACCACGTGCACCAGGCGCTGCTCGTGCTAGTGAGCTGGGAATGTCGATGATGAATAACTGATGATCATGAATGATTGATAAATGTTGACCAGTCGGATCGCCCAGCTGTCGCCGGAAACTTCTCCTTCTATGCCCTGTGACCATAAAAGCGCCTGGCTTTGCCAGGCGTTCTTATGGTCACAGGGCATTTTTAATTAGATGTAAAAAACTAAATTGTCAATTAAGTTGTAAATAGCTCAAGTCAGTAACTTCAACCGGGTAAAGGCTGCATCGAGTGTTCAACGACCACAGTATGTGAGGGGGTCCAAGTTAGAGCCCGAGTCACATATGTTCCAGGGCGGAAGATACCCAAGATGTTCCTCGATAAGCACGAGCAGTCTCTCCCCCATCACCTTGATGTACACCAAAATATGAAGTCATCTCCACTCGCAGTATGACTGAGAAGACCTTTAGAATTCATGTCACCTCCAAGCACTTGCGAAACTTCTAGTGTGGATTCACCCATGGATAGCTACCTGGAGACCAGTACTCTCGATCTGGATGACCTCCAACATCGAGCAGCTCCGACAACGTTGCTGCGGTCTAGGACATCATCTTTACTATAGTCGCCAAGGCTCGGGTTGATGGTATGGACCGGACGTACCTGGAACGGAAAGACCGATATTTTCTTCGTGGACGCCGGACTGAAGGTGAGCGCTGGCGGTTACATCGAGCAACTCGAGAAGAATACCCTCCCTACTGTCGTTGCCCGTACCTTCTCGGAACTTTTGTACAGCTACAGGATTGGGTGACACCACATGGGATCGAAGGGCGTTGGAAAAACTCTCGCCTACTTGGAATGGAAGGGCGTTGAGTACCTAAAGAAGATGAAATATCTAAGCAGGTCACCTGAGCTAAACCCCCTAATTTACCTAGCTCGGGTGGAGTTCAATAGGGTGGTCTACAGTGGCGGGGAAATCAACGGCTCAGGTACCCCCTCACGGTCGCATAGCAGAATCTCTCGATGGCGCTCCTCCAGAAGGCTGTGGCGGAGTATCGTGATGGTATTCAATATGCTCTTTAATATGGTGATAGAAATGTTCGATCAGAATTTAATAAAGTGTAACTTGCAGCGCCTCGAAGATCAAGGACGATAAGTGTCTTTTTTGGCCCTCCCCCTGTACGTGCGTCACACGGGAAGGCTGCGGTGCCCGAACACACAGAACGTCCTCACTGTGAGCCTTTGATTTCCCTCCTACTTCTTTTGGTTGTTTTGCTAACTACATCTACTAACACATCACTGCTTATCAAATCGGCAGATTTAAGCAGGTTTTCTGATTAATGAGTTTCGCGATTTTTCCGTTTCAGGTGCACAATATACCCGCTCCCCCGCTCGGCATCATTACATGCATGTGATCCATTAACGTCGTGATCAGTGCTAAGAAGGAAATGAGATAAACCGAAGCTGTCATAGCAAAAACGATACGTTATCAATTTTATCCATTGATATGATTACCTGTGATCCCTCATCTGCGCATCACTGCAGTAAATCTCTATATCTCCATCTCCAGTCTCTAACCTCTATAGTTTGACATTGTAAAAGGTCTACCACCCTGAACAACGTCGACAAAGGCAACAGGTCCCGCATCAGTCCCTATTAGCTTTTATCAGTTTATGTCAACCACCGATTGATTTCTCCGTCTCACTAACTATCACTTGCTGTAACTAACGTCTCGCTGATGCTGTGACCTGCGCTGTGAATACGGTGACCTTGCCCTTCCAGAGCCCTTTATCAACTCTTATCAGCGGCCAACATCTCGTGTCACCCATCAATAATGTTCTTGTCCCATACGCTATATGATATCTTGGACGTCTAACGTCCCATCGTTGCTGTGACCCGTGCTATGGACTTGGTAGTCTTCTACTACTGACGTCCTTATCGAATCTTATCAACCCATATCACTTCCTGTCACCCACCAGTAATGTTCCTGTCCCATATTCCATACCATATCTTGAAATCAAAGTCTCACTGCTACACCGGCGATGAATTTCGCGACACGCACACGAACACACACAGAGACACACATAGATATAGTTAGCGGATTATATATAGTAGGATGAGTTAATTTTTGATTGCTATCAGGAAATCTCTGGGCAAAAAAATAATATAAATAATTTAAGGCTCTGCAACCGTTCTACGAACATTTAGAGATTGGCTCCGCCCACCTCGTCGCACGCTGCAACGTATGTGTCCGCATACACCTGTGCTCCCTTCTGACCACTACCCACTTTTCAGCAGTGTCTGCAGTGCTCTGGAACCGTTTTACGCAGTTGCTGTCTGACACCGCCAACCTCGGAGCAGGCTCCGCCTACGACATGTGCGCGCCGCATTTCCTACCCGGCGACAGTTTGCTGACCTCATTCTCCTCTTTTCGTACCCCTTACAGGCACGGTTCGCGATAAACTAAGGCTAGAACCTCATAAACGCACATGGTGCTCAAGCAGGCAACAGCAGAGGCTATACTGCGCTTAAAAGTTGAAAAACAACAAGGAGAGGGCAGGGTGCTCAGGTTTTAGGCCCATTGGCGCCCGATAAGCCCATGCCGGCCTCCTGTGACCGTGTCATTGCGTCACTGCCATTGCACTCTCTCACCCGCGGTTCTCTAGCCTCTCTCGTCACTTGTCAGTGTATCGTCGCCTTTTGCAATTCACAACTGATCTTGACCACCGCATGCTCGTCCGGTGATCATGATCATTTGAAACAAAGAGCTCGTATAGCGGCCGTTTTTTGTGCTTCCTTCTCCTTCAGTAAGTCAACAAGCTTCAATCCTATTTTTGGGCTGTATCACCTATGAAGTGTGGTCGCGGGAAGTGCCTTCAAGCTCTGGAACCGTTCTACAGGAATGACACGATGGATCTCTTGTACAGTCACGATCCCAGCGAGGACGGAGAGGAGTGCCTCTCTGGCTGTGATCGAACCCGCTCCCCGTCACAGGCCCTATTGATTTCGGGGCTCGTGGTTGTACCTAGTAGACGGATAGCGCTTGATGCGCAAGGTGGCGTATCCAACAACTAACAATGTCCAATAATTCAGGTCTCCTTTACGATCCGACTAACTCGGACGGGAGCTGTGTACTTGACGATTTCAACCCACACCGTGTCGTGTGACTCGCTCAAGGAGAGGACCAGCATACGTATCTAACAGCCAGATCGAACCCAAGGAGGCACCTCTATCGAGGAACACGTTGTTCTATGAATTGCTACGGGCAGGGAAATCACTACTGCTGTCATTTGCGCCATTCATAAACTGTTGAAAGCCGCTTGAAAAGAGTTGCTAAAACAGGGTTCGGTGACCTTCTTAGTGATGCCGCGAGAAGCAATTTTGTCACTGAGACTCATTAAAGATCCAACTAAAGAGGCTGGGACGCAGCACCCACTCTCCTGATGTAAAATTATGATACCTGCAACCCGTAACGGTTTTGTTGGTAGCCAAAATTTGATGGCGTTTGCCGCCAGTTCACCTATTCCCTCAACCCGCAACCTTCCAGGTTCTCGAAGGGGGAACACTAATTCGTCCACTGGCAGGATTTCTGCTTGATAATGAGGGGATGTAGCTGAGTGGCTTCAACGTACAGGGGGGGGGGGCAAAAAAAAGTCGAAAAAGTCACTTTTCTCCCTTGACTTTCCAGGCGCTATAAGTTACACTTTATTGAATTCTGATCCGACATTTCTACCACCATATTCAACAGCATACTAAATGCTATTATGATATATTTCCGCCACAGCTTTCTGGAGGAGCGCCATCGAGAGATTCTGCCACGCGACCGTGATTCGGTGCCCGAGTTCGGCGAGATCGTTAATTTCTCCACCACTGTAAACCACCCTGTTAAGCTCTGCCCGGAGCGAGTAATTGAAGGGGCACAGAACAGGTGACACACTTAGACATTCTATCTTCTTCAGGTACTCAACGCCCTTCCATTCCAAGTAGGCGAGAGTTTTTCCAACGCCCTTCGATTCCATGTGGTGTCGCCCAACCGATGATGATGAGATGCTCGCCGATGAGGAACGATAAGAGCCAGATAAATACGTGGAAACTTCACCACTTTTACTCTTTTACGAGAGCATGCGAAGGCATTTCGCTGCCACCTCGATATTCTCCTTTCTAGTTGTGTTGTTGTTCTTCTTCTTACTTCTTCTTCTTCTTCTTCTTCTTCTTTCTTTTTCTTTTTCTTTTCGTTTTCTTTTTCTTTTACTTCCTCCTCTTCTTCTTCTTTAGCGTTTGTTCCGCTCAGCGGCAGGGTCCACCATTCTAATGTGATGACGCCACTTTTCCCAATCAAATGCCTGATCGGGATGAATTCCAGTTATTTTCAAGTCTGTGTGCAGCGTATCGAGCCAGCGCTGTCTGGGACGTCTCCTAGGTAGCTTTCCGGGCACCTCAATCTGAAGGCCAGTCCTACAGACGGTGTTAACTTTTGCGCGAAGTACATGGCCGTACCATCGAAGGCGCGTTTCTCGCATTTTGTCAGCTATAGGAGCTATGCCGAACTACTTGCGTATTACGTCGTTAGATCTGCGGTCCGAATGCTGACACAAGCAGTCCAACGCAACATTCTCATCTCCATCGCTCTCATTTGGGCTTAACTTCTTTGGTGGCGAGTCAGTGCTCGGCGTCATATAGGGCGACTGGTCACACGACATTTCTGACAGATCTTCGACTTCAACAGCTCTGGCCTGTCGCAGAGGATCCCAGACATACATCGCCATTTTGCCCACACTGCACTCACGCGTGCGCTCACCTCCGCTTTCAGATCCCTATTGCACGTAATTGCTGACCCAAATACTTCAGTGTTTTTGTACGCGTGAACCCAGTACCATCGATTTTGACGGAGTCTCTCTCGATTGGGTCGGCTGTCACGTACTCGGTCTTGTTCACGTTCAACCTGATCCCAAACTATGCCAGGCCATCAGCCCAAGCTTGCACTTGCTGCTCTAGCGTGCTCTTGTCTTCGTATGCAAGCATCACATCATCAGCGTAAAGGAGCGCCCAAGAACTCCCTTCTGAAGGTCTCGTGTGATGGCATCCATGACGACAACAAAAAGAGGTGAGAGAGAGCGGAGCCTTGGTGTGCAGTAAAGGTGGTTAGGAACTCCATCGAGGTGCCTGCAGGAGTCCGCACTTGGATCCCTTGCTTGAATAAAGGATGCGGACCTACTTCAGGGACACCGTGTTCTCGCAAGGCGTACAATATAACGTTATGCGGCACGGGATCAAATGCTTCTTCCAGAGATAGAAAGGCTACATGCACAGGCTTTCGCTTCTTACGATGTTTCTCAAGCAAAAGGTGAGCAGCGTGAATGGCGTCGATGGTGCTACAGCCAGTTACGAAGCCACATCTGTTGGCAGAGAGTTGGACGATGTCACGAATACGGCCATCACAATTCGCTGAAAGATTTTCATAGTGTGCGAGAGAAGGCGAATCGGACGATAGTTCGAGCAATCTGCCGGACTGCCCTTCTTCTTCGGAATCGGAATTGTCGCGCTTTGTAACCAGTCCTGCACCCACTTCTCTGCGATCTGGTCGAAAAGCCTTGTCAACCAATGAGCGGAGTACCAGTGCTGTGACTTCCATAAGTCCGCTGCCAAGGTCGGGGACTGTAGATATAGGTGGTTTCATCTTCCTCGAAGCCGCTTCTGTCTCCTCAACGAAAATCTTTCGAGGGGGCCAAATATTGGTGCCGCAGAGGGGATGACCAGATGGGTAAATTCCTTTGTCGAGATCTTCTCGAAGTAGTGGTGCCATCTGTGCATTACCCTCTTTCGGTTCACTAGAAGATGGCCATTCTCGTCACTGATGTCAAAAAACTTTTCTGTGTCTTCAGTTGAAATATGTAAATGACTGTTGAAACGAACTACAAGCTTAGAATCGACAAATTTTTGGGATGAAAATGAGTTAGTACAAAGGATCAGTGCCAGTTAGAATACCCTTGACCAGTTTACTTGTCTTTTTGTAATTATTTGTAATTGAATATTTTTAACAAAAGGCTGCCTGTCAATCCTACGCCGCCCAGGCTTGTCGTGCCGAGTTCTGAACGAGCGGCCTGGATTATCTATTTAACGGCTTTGTTCCAGGTTTCTTCGACAGTCGTAACCTCCGGTAATCGGATACGAGAAATCACGGCTGCCTCCCGCTCTTTCAGCCGCCACCACTTGATCCTCTTGGGGCCGCACCGCTCGATGTGTTTCGATCTGGGTGCTGTGAATTTCAGCGTGCAAATCAGCGGGCAGTGTTGTGGGGCAACTGTCTCATACGGCACGACCTTTGCGTCTGTGACGAACCCTTGATCGCCATGCCTGATTGAGAAGTCTATTTGTGTTCTAAAACTCCCGCTGTAGAAGGTGATGAGATGGGAGTCGCGCTTACGAATTCTCGTTTTCAGAATGACGAGATTATGCATGTCTGCATTAAGGATGTATGCATTCGAGGACTCGCTAAGCATCGGCGTTCCGTAATCCGTAGTCGAATACACCGTGACAAGCATAGCCGTCTTTGGCAACGCCCACGTGTTTAGGTCGCCAGCAACAATGATACCGTCTCCTGGTGGTACTTCAGCCGTCCTCTCATTCAACTGAGCCCAGGTCGTCCTCGGATTGCTCGGAGCAGCCAGTTTGCGGGGCATATGCATAGAAGAAGTGGTATAGACGTTGTTTGACAGCGACAACAATCTTCACTGAACGGTCGCCGAAACGAACAACACTGGTAATCCAGTCACAGTATCGTTGAGAAACGATTCTACCACACCATTTTTAGTTCTCGGTCCACCACAAAGAAGTCACGACTAATATCTCTCGACTGACAGCCATCTTGCTTCCTGCACTGTGCAGAGATCCACTCTTCTGCGTTCCGGTCCTTCTAGCAGCTCGAATGAGCGCCCTCTCAAAGTCCCAACATTTAAGTAGCAGAGGAGCCTTCCCAACGTTGCCAGACTTTCGGAATAGTCTGATTGTCTCCCGATGCCGTTCTTGCATCGGGGATCCTCGCATACTTCCTACACTCGCCGGGCCATACGAGTGCGCGTCGGCTTCGCGGACGCCGCAGCATTATTTTGTGAATCATGAGGCATCGTTAAACATCGTGATATGACATGATGTGTTCGTAGGTCGGCTCGTCCCGAAGGCCTGCCACCTGCCGTCGTGTTTGTCCGTGTTTGGTAACCATGCGAGGCGCGCAGCAACGCGCGGCAGGCAATTGGTAAGTTTCCTGTTTCCATCAGAAATTCTCACTTTCCACACTCTGTTCAAAAAAAAGCTCTGCAGATCGGATAGCAGACTTGAATCTATCATCCGAAGATGCTTAATACATGACAGATGTGCATTTCGACTTTGAACCTTGGTAAACTCCAGGTATCTGATCGAATGCTACGCCAGATCAGTTTGCGAGAGACCATTGTGCTAGTTCCTCTCAGCAAGAAAAAAAGAAGTATTTGACCGCACTCATGTCTAGAATAAAGAGCGTATCGTAGGGCCGCAATCGAGAAAGTACACGTATCCAGATAGAGAATCAGTCGGCCTTTGAAAAATTTGCCTGTTTTCGTTTGTCTATTCATGTGATGGACACTGCATTTCGCTTAAATATGCGCTTCTCATCCATCTCGATTACTGTGATTTCTTTTCGAGATTGTAAGCTGCTTATGATTCCGTGAGCAGCTTACAATCTCTCACCCCAATTCTTCTATTTTTGTTAGTTAAAAAACAGGCTTATGGAGTAAAATTCCAATGTACGACGTTCACATACACCTACCTTATATCCTTGTTCCGTTTCCGGATCGAAAGTCCAGTCATCCGTGCTCACTGCAGAAAGTAGGCTGCTTTTGGGACTGCAAATGAGCACAATCGCGACCGCAATGAAGGAAACACTGAGCGCCATTTATCCCAAAACTGTAAAGTACTCATTCCCATTTCTCAAACAATCACCCCTATTATAAACAACAATTAATTATAAGTGTAAATTAGTTTGTCTGTCTGTGTACGTGTCTGTACGTGTGTTGCGCATTAGCGGAGGTGTCGCAGCAACAACCGTCTTGACATGATAGGGGGTAGCACAGAAACACTGTTGAGCTGGATAGAGTTCCCGTGGTGCCCGATCAGCTCGCAAAATTCCTATGTCACACCCAAACCTGATATGCAACTTTATCTCTGGTTGCCGATCTGTATGTACGCATATTGTAAACGTATGCGTGCATGTATTGAGTTGGCCCATAAGTAATGTCGTTTTTCACTTACATAAATTTACTGTAAGAGTTGTAAGGTCCCCAAAGATGTTCTACGCTGTTAGATAGATAGATATCTGACCAAAGTACGCCTAACTTTCTGTTCTGTTCTGATTGTTGTGTTCTTCATTTAGGTAATGAAGAGGACCATCGTTCTGTCCGGAATGGAAGATTTGACTACATCGATCTGCTCTCAGTCGAAGTTCCCAAATTATAGTAGCAGTTGAGATATATGGTGGATTCGAATATGGACCACGAAGCGTCGATGGTGAGGGAGCTCTTGAATATGCTGTCCCAATGATCCAGAATTGAGCCAGTTTTTCAACGAGTTTTTTCTCCTTGAACAAACTTGGCCTAAATATCGTCTCCTGGGGTAGTTTAATTTCCTGAATACGAATGGCAGATCCGCTTGGCTGAAAACCTCCTGGCGTCCGCTTCACAGGCGCCGGCGATTAGAGGTATTTTGGGCCCCGCGCCTGTGGTGGGAGCTCCAGGAGGTTACGGGTCTAACGGATGTGATATTCGTATTCGGGAACTCTAACTACCTTAGGAAACAAATGTTTAGCCAATTCTGCCCACGGGAAAAAGTTGGTCAAAACAAGTCACACTTTCGATGATTGGGGCAGGAAGGGCTAACAGTGCCCATTCTTGCCTGTTGATTTCTTCTTTAATGTTTCAAGGAGCTTATTTTGTACAAAAGAAATGCACTCCGATGAATGTGCTTGCCTTGAAGAATGGCTTTGTTCTCCACATGGCTGGACCCGAAACCACACAAAGTTGTGCCCAAAGATGAGTATCCTTGGGAAAGCTTTCCTACGACGTGGCTTTAATGTGACAATCTTGCAGAGATCATACTTGGAGACACCTTCATCTATCACCCACATAATGTTGAAAGATGTTCTGTCCCAAAGCGGTGCTTTGGCACCTGCAGGAAGTCTTCAGATCGTGTAACAAATTCGACAGCCAAGATTTTTCTGCATGGAGTTGTCCAAAATGGCTCCATTAGTTCAGAAACATTATTGGGCGGCATTCTCGAGAAGGATCCAATCCCTAGACACTGTGCCCGTGAGACCCAACGTACCCATTCGGCCACGCTGCTTCGAGCGATGAAGCCTCACGCCGCTAATTCGTTGAGAATGCCACTAAGCCCCCCCCCCTCTGAAAGGCCCCGCAACTTGGTTTTGGGAGGTCCATAGCAGTTATGAAGACGGTTTTGTAATGCCCGTCCAGACGCTTCAGTCGGTATACATCTCATTTCAAATGGCCACTTCGACCTACCATCCTTCCCTCGCCAGTGAGAGTGTTCGTTTGACGGCCGGCATCACGCGCATGGGTGCATTTGCCGCTAGGTAATACGCACGAAGCTCGCCATAGCCCCCTTAGTGGACAAAACGTGATAACCGCATCTTCGATGGTATGGCCATGTCACACTGCAGGCTAACACCTTCTGTTAGCCTACCCTTCAAGTTGAGTTGCTCGAGTAATGGCCAAAGATTCCCCAAATAGCGGCTTAGTGAAGGAATTGGTAAGAGGAAGCGAAATCTCACCAGAATGGAAACCGATTGCATAGGACATCCTACTATATATAATCCGCTAAGTATGTCTGTCTGTCTGTTTGTGTCTGTCTGTCGCGAAATTCATAGCGATCGTCCCAGTAGCTATGAGAAGCTGATGCCTAAGTATGACATAGGTTATGGGAAGGGAACATTATTGGTGAATGACAGGGAGTGATATCAGCTGGTAAGATCTGATGAGAGGCGTCAGAGAGGGAGGGTCACCGAGTCCAAAGCACGGGTCGCTGCAATGGTTGGACGTTAGTTACAAGGAATGGTGTGGGGTGTCGGGCAGGAACATCACCGGTAGGTGAAAAGAACTGCTAGCTGCTGATACGGTTTGATAAGGGGGTCGGAATGGGAGGGCCACCATGTTCATAACGCGGGACAAGCGCCAGATAGGCGTTGTCCAGCAAACGGTATAGAGGGGAGGTGGGAACGTCGACGATGGGTGACAGAAAGTAATAACAACTGATAGTTGTCTATAAGGAACGTTGTCGTTGTGGTTCAGTCAAGATGCTAGCGCCTTAATAGCACTAAATGCATGATACACATACCAGTCGGATCGCCCAGCCGTCGCTGGGCGCTACACCTTCTCTGCCACCGCCCGCTAAAGCCGAGCAGGCCTGGCTTCACCAGGCGCTCGTACCACAGGGAGCTAAAGTGGGTAGAATGCGTCAAATGGTCACAAGGCATTCATTTTAATCGAAATATAGGAAAATAAGTTGTAAGTTACATTGTAAAGAGCTTAAATCAGCCGCTACTTATGCACATCTTAATCGGGAGAAGGCTGCATCACGTATTAGATGACCGTAATATGAGAAGGAGGTCAAGTTGGGGCAATAGGGATGTGCATTGTAACATGCGGCGCCTTGGTACATTCAAAAAGCCACAATTGTGAGGCATGGGAGGCAGTGAAAGAAGTCAAGTTTTTTGTCTTATATGTTCGTCACACGGGGTACCTGCAGTGATCGAACACAGACAGGACGGCCTCACTACTAGCTTTTGGTTTCCCTTCTACTTTTTTGGTCCTTTAGCGACCTACATTTCCTAACATCAGTGCTTATCACGAAACCGGCAGGTTTTTTTGATTGAAGAACTTTAAGATTTTTCCGTTTCAGGTGCACAATAGACTCCTCCCCCCCCCTCGGCATCATTACATGTGCACGTGTGCATTAACGTCGTGATCAGTGCCAAGAAGGAAGTGAGATAAACCAAAGCTGTTATGGCGAACATGACATCTTATCAACTGTGAACAGTTTGAGAGTGTGAATGGTCCTACCACCTTGAACAACGTCGACGAAGGCAACAGGTCAAGCATCAACCCTATCAGATGTTATCACAAGATTATAAGTTCAGGTTGTCAGGCTACGTACAGTACCTCCGAGAATTGCGCGTGGGTTTGATTGTGTCGTCCGTGGATGCACACAACGGGGCCCGTGCCTATGCGCACCATTTATTTTAGGCGTGGCGTACTGTAACCTGGCCGCGGGGCGGGGTGCTCGTCCAGGTCGCTGCCCGGGTGCCCGCCGCACCCTGGAGCTTCATCTCCCCCCGTGCGCCATACTCTACGTCATATCTCACTGCTCAAAGTCTCATTGCTACTGGCACGGGCGCTATGAATTCCGTGACACACACCAACACAAACATACAGACACACACAGACATGCTTAGCGGATTAATAAAGAGTAGAATACGGAATATGAATATGGACTAGAATACGAATATGGACTAGAATACTCATTCATGTAAAAAGGTCGAGAGGGGGGGAGGTATGTAGCTTGCGTGAAACAGGAAAGATAGGAAAATTAGCTGGGAAAGCTGAAGAACTAAATGCCTTAATAATGTAACACACTTCGAGATTTTTATATTCAAACTCCTAATTACTGATAAGAACTAATAACAATGAGGTAGTGTAAAACCAAGTTACAACTATCGTGTCCCGTATATTAGCTCTGCAAGCATACTACGACGACTTCAGCGAGTGGATTGAATGGCAGTGGAATAGGTGAGCGCGCATCGGTAGGCATTGAGATGCTGGTAATAGAAACGGTACTTGTTCATCTATCGAGGGATTCATACTGCGTTGTCATGTCAATCCGTACTTTCTATTCTATAGATAGGTGTATAGAAGCGGCTTATGGTTTAATCACCGCCCGTCCATCACATATAAGCGTGGGCTCAGGAGTGGAGAAGCTGTCTATTACGATTCGATCACCACAGCGGAAGATGAGTAATTCACTGAATGACCAAGTTCCTTTCCCATCATGAAGTGCGCCTGCAGAAGTCAAGCCAGCCCGGCGAAGCCAGGTTAGGGCAGCGTTCAGACTTCGCGACGACAGCGCTTCGGTCGCGCGATTTGACGATCGAGGGGCATGCTTTCAACTGCATCGATCGCGTCGAACGCATGACCGAAGCGGCGCTGCCGTCGCGAAGTCTGAGCTGCCTGAGAAGAGGAGAGCTCAGCGTCAGCCGGGCGATTCGTCTGGTCTAAGAATGTAGGGGTTGTGAAGAAGGCGAAGAACATCTCGCAGTTTTTATATAATCTAACATTTTGGCCTAACTCCGAAACAAAGGAGTAGCCATAGGTAATTTGTCTTTTCTGGCTGTCGGCCCTTACAATTCCAGTGAGCGAGAGCAGTAAATAATTCTAAAGCTTTGGGTGGATTGACGGTTCTGATCACATTTGGTCTCATAGTTAAAAGGACTGACAACCTATTCGCGCGACTTGAGCGCGCATTGGTCAGCTCAGCAAACCTAAACATTCGTTTAGGCACATAGAAGGTTTTGGAGTTTACGTTTTAGCGGAGGAAAGATAGAAGACAGATCTCGAATTGACGTCCGAGGATGCTTTGATTGGTGTACGTACCACCTTGCACGGCCTCCTCGAACACTCTTTCCCGATCAAGCGCATACTCGTCTACTTAATTGCTCAAGCGGATAACTAATATCTTATGTCGGGCTTTTTCAGCGGCCTATGCTCTCTTCTTCCTTACTATTTGGTTACGCCATTTTCGTTTACTGTGAAGAATCAACTTATTGTGCCCACTGCCTTTGAAGCCACGTTCATCCGGATGCACACACTTTCAGTGGACAAAGTAGCCCAGCCAGCAAGCATGGAGGATGTACGGCTGTCGAACGATGACCTCACCATTCTAACGCCCCTTATCGAACCTTATCAGCGACTCACAATTCTTGTCACCCACCAATAATGTTCTTGGCCCATACCCTTTAACATATCTTGGAATTAAGAGCTAGCTGATGCTGTCACCCGCGTTATGAATATGGTGACCTCCGTCTTCTAACGCCTCTTATCGGATCTTATTAACTGATATCACTTCCTGTCACCCACCAATAGTGTTCACATCACACCCCCTACATCACTCCTTGGAACCGATATCTCACTGATACTGAGACCGGCGCTCTGAATTTCGTGACAAACAGACAAAAGCACACATACAAACGGACATAGCGGATTATATAAAGTAGGATCTTACCTCATATTTCACAATAGAAGCTAAGCATCACTTATTGAACAGAAATACAAGATGTGGAAACGTACCGCACGAGCCGTCGTTGGAATGATCGCTCTATTGACCGAAGTGTTCTTATATATTGAAGATAAGATACTTATCTCATTCTTCGTATAGTGTTCGTATCAGCGTTTCCCGGTGTATACTATGCGTGACTATACTCACTAGCATAATCGCAGTGATTCGAAAAATCTATCGAACTTGACATACTGCGTTTAATCGTTCAATCGTTTTATGTTTAATCCACTTTTGATGTGTCTGTTTACCCGTCAGTTCTTAACTTCTTTAAATTTAGCTGCATGTAATCGGTGCAGTAATCAAATCGATAAGTGATATAGGGGCGGAACATGCCATTATGGATGGGCGCCAGAAAGTGATAATAGCGATAAGGCGAAAGTTTCGTATGTAGGTGTGTGTGTGTGTGTGTGTGGTGTGTGTGTAGTGTGTGTGTGTGTGTGTGGTGTGTGTGTGTGTGTGTGTGTGTGTGACCGGAAATTTATAACTCTCTTCGAAACAGCGATAGAGCGTTCAAACCGATAAGTGATGAGGGAGGTCGTGCAAAAACACTATTAGTAGGGGCAGAAAGTGATAACAGCTGATAAGCCAACATAGGTAGCCTCAGAAGGCGAGGATCGCTGAATACATAGCGTCGGCCCCAGCAACGAAGGAATGTTGCAATAAGTAAGATAGGGGACAGGATGGGAACATTATTGGTGGGTGGCCGTACGTGATAGCGGCTGATAAGATAACATAAGGAGCATTAGAAGGGGAGGGGCACAATGTCTATAACGTGCGTCACAGCGACGGTAGGACATTGGTTCCAAGGAATGATATAGAAGGTAGGATGGTAACATTACTGATGGGTGGCCGGTTGATGACAGCTGGTAAGATAACATCAGGAGTCTCAGGAGGGAATGGAACCAAATTCATAGCACTGGCCACAGCGACGATAGGGCGTTGGTTCCAAGGAGTAAGATGCGGGCAGGATGGGAATATTATAGGTTGGTGGCAGGAAGTGATAACAGGTGGTAAGATAGCTCCGAAAATTCACAGCAGAGTTGTAGGCGAGTTGACACTGGGGAACTGCTCCAGCAAGTAATTTAGAGGTGCTCAGGGAAAATTAAAGGTGGGAGATGAATCCTGACAGTGTCCGACAAGTGCTTTTGGGAGTCCGTATATTCTCGCATCATCGCGGCCAAAGAATCGATGGACAAAGACTCAGGGAGTCAAGATATTTACATCCCTCAGCAAAATCCCTCATTTTAGCGGTTGGAATTGCTTCCACTGCTAAACGCTCGAGTTTCATCGAAAAGAGGATGTTTGGAGTTGTTGGCCAGTGAGGAATGATAAGAGCCACTATAATTCCGTATTTTTACCATCGAAATTCTTCCGACCGCTATGCTGTACTATTTGAAACGAATGCAACGAATGGTGCTTTTAGAAATATGATAAGCACCAAACATTGGCAAATGTTCATTAACCAGTCGGATCGCACGGCTGACGCCGTGCTCTCCTCCTTCTCTTGAGCTCGGCTTCGCCGAGTTGCCCTGGCTTCGCCAGGCGGCTCCATAATTTTAGCGGAACTTTTTCGGTAGTGCGCTGCTCATAAGGCATTGTAGTGATCGAATCGTAACAGACAGAGCAAGGCTTAGGATCCCGCAAAACTCAGCAAGCGCTTCCAGCGGAGTAGTCCGCGCCATGACGCCCCATAGAATACATAACTCTGTAGATAGATACAATGTGTAGTCGGCCAATACAGGGCAGTATGAATCGCTCAGTAAAAGAGTAGAATTCGCTTCCATTACCTGTACCGAAATGCCTTGCGATGTCATGTTTCCCTTTTCGATTAGCATGCAATCCGCTCGTGTTTTTCGGTTCTCCTCGAATTTCCCTCAGATTCCTGTTTTTCGGTTCTCCTCGAATTTCCCTCAGATTCCTGTTTCAGACGAGCTACATACCCCCCCCCCCCCGCTCAGCGGACATCGGCATTATTAGTATGAGCTGGACATGAATACATCCAACCATCTCCGCTTCTACTAACTTTTATCGACCAACCTCATCATTCCAATCCCCATCAACCCCATTTACCGCACACCCCGCAACTAACGCTTGCTCAGAACCGTACATATTCATATTTCACTACCTCCACCCGTATTCCCACCTCAACGCCTACTTGCACCTTCTCTTATCCTCTGTCCTCCACCCTAACCACACTCTAAATCTATTCCTCTCACACCCCTAACCGTCCTACCACCCTCAAAGTTGATAGTTCATTTTCTAGCGCCAGTCAGGGAAGTGATGGCCTAAAGGAAAAGTATGCACACTGAGCCTTTGTCCCTATCACTAAAACTCGTAATTTCGGTAGTGTGAAGGCTTCAGCAATTTGATGAACCTTATCCTTATCAGCCCCTATCAGCTGTTATCACCTCACGTGTCGTCTCCCCATCTCCAACTCTATATCATTTTCTGAAATTGATGCCTAGGTGATGCTGTCGTGTTCCGCGTTATGAGATGGTGCCCTTACCATTCTAACTCCCCTTATCAAATCCTAAACAGCTGCCCTATGATTACCCTGTCACCCATCCAATAATGTTCCTAGCCCACGTCCCTATATCATACCTTGGAACCAATGTCCACTGTTACTGTGTCCCGCACTATGGGCTCGGTCACCCTCCCTTTCTAAGGCCCTTTATCGAATCTTTTCAGGTGCTATCATTCCCTGCACCCATCAATAATGTTCCTGCCCCACGTCCTATATCATACCTTGGAAAACCAATTCCCACTGTTACTGTGTCCCGCACTATGGCTCGGTCACCCTCCCTTCTTAAGGCCCCTTATCGAATCTTATCAAGTGCTATCACATTCTATCACCACCAAAAGTGTTCCCGTCCTGCCATGTATATCATTCTTGAACTGTTTCGCCCTTATCTTTCTACGACGCTCGCTATGAATTTCGTGACAGACAGACGGACGCACACACATACACACACAAACACACACACACACACACTTACAGACATACTTAGCGGATTATATTTATAGTAGGGATAGTAGGATAGTTGGGATGAGTTTCATTTTCTAGGGCAGTCAGGGAAGTGATGGCTAAAAGGAAAAGTATGCCACACTGAGCCTTGATACTTGGCGGTATAGTGAATAAGAGAGCGTAATGATAATGGCCCTTATCCTTTCTTATCAATGATGATAAGATCCTGTGTCGCCCGTCATCAATGTCCCTATCACTAAAACTCTGTAATTTGGTAGTGTGAAGGCTCCAGCAATTTGACTGAACCTTATCCTTATTCAAGCCCCTATCAGCTTGTTATCACCTCACGTATCGTCTTCCCCATCTGTCAACTCTATATCATTTTCTGAAATTGATGCCTAGGTGATGCTGTGTGCGCTTATGAGTAATGGTGCCCTTACCAATTCTAACTCCCCTTATTAAATCCTAACAGCTGCCATGATTCCCTGTCACCCATCAATAATGTTCCTTGCCCCACGTCCGTATATCATACCTTGGAACCATGTCCCACTGTTGACTGTGTCCCGCACTATGGCTCGGTCACCCTCCCTTTCTAAGGCCCCTTATCGAATTTATCAGCGTGCTATCATTCCCTGCCCACCCATCAATAATGTTCCTGTCCACGTCCTATATCATACCTTGGAACCAATGTCCCACTGTTACTTTGCCCCGCACTATGAGCTCGGTCACCCTCCCTTTCTAAGCGCCCTTATCGAATCTTATCAAGTGCTATCACATTCTATCACCCACAAAAGTGTCCCGTTCCTGCCATGTATATCACTTCTTGGAACTGTCGCCCTATCTTCCTACGACGCTCGCTCATGAATTTCGTGACAGACAACGGACGCACACACATACACACACAAACAACACACACACACTTACAGACATACTTAGCGGATTATATATAGTAGGATAGGGATAAACATGATGAAACGATAGGAGTTACGCTGATTGCTCTGCACAGAATTCTTGTCAGTTACCATTACCATATATTCAACTATGCGCGCAGCAATGCGCGTAAGCCAGACTGGCAAAGTGCCATGTAGTCAGCTAATCAAGCGTCACAGTAATTAAAGGAAGTCAGGAAGTCAGTCTCAGCGGATTATGCAGGGAATGGGGCAAGAATGCTATCGAAGAGAACACCACTCGATAGGAGCTGGTAAGGGTCGTTGGGGGTGGGCACCAAATTCATAGCGTAGTGTCGCAGCAACTGGGGTGGGGGGGGGACTGATTTCAGGTAGTGTTATAGGAGGCGGAGGGGAACATTATTGGTGGGTGACAGGAAGTGATACGCCGATAGTGGCTGATAAACGTCAGTTTGTGCCTCGCATTTCAAAGTGCACCAAGTGGTCACGGAGTCTTTTCTGAAAAAAAATATAGAAGTAGACGGTGAAAATAGCTCTACCTCAGCCCTCAATATGCACGCCTGATCCCTGAGGTAATTCTTGACATCTGATCGAGAAAAGGCTACACCATTCAATAAATGACCGCCGTTCTGATACACAATTGATCGAAGTTGAAGCAGTCTGGATGAGCAATGTGACATGCGGCGCCATGTTGCCTCCAGAAGAGGCATCACTGTGAAAAAGAAGAACATAACTTCGCTCTGTCCATGTCAAAGTGTGCGTAACACGGGTAATCTTCACATTACCATCGACAGGGCATTCTCACTCTAACCACAAGCCGTTGGTATCAGTGTTGTAAAAATATGTCAGGCAAACTTCAGAAGAAGCTTTTGATTGTCGATTCCTCAATTGTTCCGTTAGCTCATCAAACCCACACCCTCGCTCGACATCCTTTCTTGCATCTGAAAATCTGAAAAGGGAGGACATTCAGGTCGTGGTGCGCTTTCCAAAACCGTTTGCTGCATGTTATAGTGGTCCATGTAAGGATTACATAGTTGGCTCTTGTTTTTGCTATGCATTCCTGGAAGTGCCAAAAAATAAGTGAACATTTGCTGAGGAAGAAATTTCGAGCGATATGAATGAACCAGTCTGGCAGGCGCACACTACTGCGTAGCTGACGCTACAAGGCAATGCGAAATTATTTATCATAGTTAATGTCAATTTCTACTCCTTTCTCATGTAACATTCAGTGTTCTTTTCGTGGTTCTGCTGCACACTTTTAGCGTGAGGCTGCGTTCATGCTTTGTGGCCGCGTACGACAGCGTACGCTAGCGTTTACAGCGCTCGGCAGTGACAGTGGCAGGGCAGCGGAAGGATTGGATATCGATCTAGCGTCACCAGCGTACGCTAGCGTAACGCTTGAGTATTCTGGCGTACGCTCGCGTAACGCTAGAATATTCTAGCGTTACGCTGGCGTACGCTAGCGTAGCGAGGGCAAGGAAAGCATAGGCATCGGTCTAGCGTTCCAGGTATATATGTATCGACACATGGCCGACTCCACCCATTCTCTGAGGGGTTTGGCAATCTAGGACCCGTCCCCGTGAGCACGTCCACTTGCTTTTCGCGTAATTTTGACATTTTTCCAAAGTTTTTGCATTTTCGGACTGCTACGTGAAGCCCCGCCCTGTGAGAGTCTCCGCCCACTTCGAAAAGCCCCGCCCGCTTTTCAGAAATGGTGCAGATCGGCAGTATAGAGTCTCGGCTGTCATGCTAGGGTAATGCTGATCATTCGGAACAAACTTTGCCTGATTTTTTTGTACCGAGTGACAAAGGAGACCCTAGCATGAAAGCCGAGACTCTATGCTGCCGATTTGCACCATTTTCAAAAAGTGGACGGGGCTTCTTCTAAGTGGGTGGAGCTTCACGCAACAGCCTCAAAATGCAAAAATTTTGAAGAAATATCAAAATTCCGCGAAAAGCAAGTGGGCGTGGTCAAGGGGGCGAAACCTAGATTGCTAACCCCTTTAGAGAGTGGGCGGAGTCGGCCATTTGTCAGTAAATATATACCTGAGACGCTAGACCGATACCTGTACTTTCCTTGCCCTCGCTACGCTAGCGTACGCCGGTGACGCTAGATCGATATCCATCCTTCCCCTGCCATTGCCGTGCCGAACGCTGGAAACGCTAGCGCACGCTGCCGCAAAATGTAAACCCAGCCATACTTATAATCCGCTAAGGTCTGTGTATTGTTTATTGTTTATTGTTTATTGTTTTCTTACGTTGCATAAGGCAAGCGTGAGAAATAATGCGAATACATAAATACAATAAATACATACGAGAGTTGATCTTACAAATCAAACCTCAATAACTTTTTTCTAACTAAACATTTAAATGGTAGAAAAGCATGAGGGGCAAGAGGCATGGCTATTCTGAGTGAACTGAATTCAGATCCAGCGCGACATGTGAAGCTTTTAAGTCTAATATCAGTTTTAGGCGTCCCAAATGAGATTTTCTCCAATGCTCCTCTAGTTTTTGAGCTTTCTTTTTTATAAAACTTAGTTGCATAGATTCTAACAAGACTGGTTATAATTTTGAACAACATACACAGGTCAAAAACTTTTCTACGAGAATGTAAGGTATGCAGTTTATACTTCTGATTTCTACAGGATACATTAGGTAATCTAGAATAAGTATAATCGCCGGATCTGAAAAATATCTTTCGAGCGAAGTCGTTCTGGATTTTTTCAGCTAACTGAAAGTCTTTTTTTTTGTATGGGCAGAAGACCGTTGTTCCACATTCAGCTATAGACCGAACATAAACCTTATAAGCCAATACAAGTAGCTTGTGTCTCTAATAGTAAGTGCTTTGAGATCTGATACACCCGAAAAGTAGCCTTCCTGTAGAGAGCTTCATAGTGTTGGGAGAAACAAAGTTTATTGTCATATAGAAAGCTCAGATCTTTGACAGAGGATACGCCTTTGAGAGGATGATTACCAATGAAGTAAGTTGCTAAGTTGGCGCTTAAGTTGGTTGGCGACCCAACTCTCATATAAACCGTTTTCTCAGGGGACAAAGGAAGACACCATTGTAGAGACCAATCAGAAATGATATGTAAAGCATTTTGAACAATATTCATATCTTCTGGCTCTTGTATCATTCGATATAGTTTTATATCATCGGCAAACTGTTTACAAATAACACCACTTTTCTCTAAAAGTGTGGGAAGTTTGGCAGTATAATTTGCAAAAAGAAGGGGAGATAGGTCACCTCCTTGAGGAACACCACTTTTAACCTCTTTAATATCCGAGAAAACAGATCCTATTTCAGCTTGGAATGTCCTTCTAGAAAGAAAGCCAACCAGCGACAAATTAGTGGATGAAACTTCAACAAACCAAGTTTGTACAAAAGCTTAGAGTGATCAACCTTATCGAAAGCTTTGGAGAAGTCAAAATAGCTAAGTCACAAGAGTTCTTTTTATCAAAGTAACTCTCCAGTCATTGATACATTCCAACATATTTGTTTCTATAGAAATACCAGGAACAAATCCATGTTGACTAGGAGGAATGATTGCGTTAGTGTTAAGATAGTTTACAATGTGTTTTTTCAGAGCTTTCTCGAAAATTCTGCACAAATACGAGGTTATGGTTACAGGTCTGTAGTTATCAACAGAGTGAAAGGTTTCTTTTTTAAGTAGAGGAGTGATGAAAGAATGTTTCCATCTTAGCGGCACCTTCGAAAACAAAGTAGTTGGTTGAATATACATGCTAGCGGTTCTGCAATAATATGAGAGATCTTTTCCATGAACATGGAAGAAATGAAATCGGGAGTAACCGATTGAGAGCAAGGTAACTTCGTCAGGAGATCAAAGATTCAAATCCTATCAAACCAGGGGAAACCAGTCATTGGATTTGTGATTTCGGGAGAAAAATTTGGGAACTAATCGTTCCTCTCAGAAAGAACTTTACCGAACTTATCAGCCAGTAAGTTAGCTTTTTCAATATTCGACGCAGCTACAACTCCATTTTTCTTGAGACAGGGGATTTTAGAACGATTCGTCAGCCGCTTATTCAACAATCTACATGTACGTGTGGCCTTCGTTCATGATTCGTGCATGCATGCATGAATCATAAACGAAGGCCTTCTCCTATTGCCTGTACCTAATGTCCTGTTGAGAGAATCAGCTTCGCAGTCTTATCCTCATTTTGAAGTCTGTGTGGTTGAAGTCTATGTGACAAGAATGGAGCGTATGAAAAAAATCAGGATTCCTGTACTACTTCGGCTTATGAGTCGTTTGAAAGTTTGAAAAGTATTCCAGAAGGAGCGGTTCGCTCAGTAGTTCCAGAAGTAAGTCTCCCAGAAAGAAGAAACACTCAAAAATGTCTGAAGCTTACAGATATCGAGTCGCGGCTCTGATCCAGCGCATCCAAGACATGAGCCGCGGCAACGCTTAAACTACATTCCTAGCTAAGCGCTGAGAAATGCTATGTACAGGGTGGGGAAGATCCGTGAAAAGAAACTTTAAATTAGGCACTCTGTCTAAGGAAAGAAAAGTTTTATCGTGCGGACTGCATTTCACTAGCAAATTATGAGCAGATAAAGTTTGTAATGGTGCAGTAAGGTCGAGGTTTGGTGGTGAGCTGTGAAGCATAAGCAAGGAATCGCACACGTTGAACCGTGTGATGGTTCAGTGGTAAGGCAGCGTTCATACTTCGCGACAGCAGCGGCAATCGCGGCCCTCGGCGATCGCCGCGATCGTCGGTACTGGCAGAGCGCGCCACAACGCTACTACTTGCGCTCCGAAGGCTTTTGGGAAGAAGCGACACAATCTCATGCTTTTTTCCTTCAACTGCACTTTTCTTAGATACTGAAGCTTTGATTTGACACAAAGAAAGGTGAACCCAACTTGATGACTTTTGTTTTATATTTTCTTTCTTGATTCAGGATAGAAATGAGCAAAAACCGTGAGAGCTTCATTTAGGGTAGGGTTTTATGGTTTCTTTTTTCATTCGTCGAGCAAGCAAATAGGAGAAAATAGGAAATGGAGCTGGCCTTATCCCGACCTAAAAAGAATTGAATCCTCCTTACCTCATATTCCAGATCCGCTTATGTATAGAAGGTCGTAAGTTATCAGTTAGTAGCCATTATTATTAGAAAGGAAGGTCTCATAAGTAGGATTTCCTTACTTGTCAAGCGAGCAGTCCACAAAAGCGTTGGGGCGCGCTCTGCTGCGTACCGACGATCGCGGCGATCGCCGCTGCTGTCGCGAAGTATGAACGCTGCCTAAGGTTCAGCGTTCGACGACTCAATTCGACGTATGCGATTCCCCGCTTACGCTTCACAGCTCACCACCAAGTCCCCACTCTACTGCGCCATTACCAAATTTACGTGCTCAATAAGATGCTTGTGAAGTGCAGGTTGCAGTTTTGCCATCTATGATTGTAAATAACCTTATAGAGTCTATCGATATACCCAGGTCTCCAATTAGAGTTCCATGGTAATTCGGCGGTCTTCTCTGATTATTACCCTCGATCACCGACTTGTACACTGGAGTTAGTTGACATCCTGATTACGAATATGACATTCATTCTTGGCACCGGCATTGATGGGAGACACTACGATCATCCGCACTCTGCTAAGGCTGAGGCTGACCTAAAGGGAATCACTCGTTCTTTCAGGCCCAGTCTTATGGTTAGTAAACGCTGGCGCTGGTGTTTGTTGGAAAGAAATCCTATAAATTATAAGTTTGTGATCAGAACATTAAACAACAACCAGATGGGCGCCTAATGGCGCAAACCTGCGCCAGGGCTAGGAAAGAAGGTCATGTTCGTGACCAGGGCACCGAATAAACCTAGCATACATGTTTACACCGATTTTGGCGGGGAAGCGCGGGGTGGTGGCACCAAATGGGGCCTGCGTCAAAATCGAATATCATAACCCGTACAACCGCAACTGCTGTACCCTGCTGCTGAAACGTCGCCTGTATAACCCGTACAGGCGACGTTTCAGCAGCAGGGTACAGCATCGTTGGGCGAAACCCATAGAGGGGGGGGGTTGTACTTGGCCGCTGGGGAGGGGGAGGGTCGTAATCTCAAGGGTCAGTAAGCGTCGGGCAATGCTTTGACATTGCAGTTGATAGTGGGAGTGGAGCTATGGAAGCTAAGATGTCAAAAAAAAATGAAAATTATGATGAGTGTATTTTTTTACAGATTCATCTGCTCCATTTATCAGCCCTCTATTCATGCGAAATCCCCAGAAAGGGGATCGTACTTGGCCGCGGGGGACGTGGGGAGTATCGCAAATGTAGGCTCGCTAAGCATCAAACAGTACAAAAGTGTCATGCTAATGGTAAGTTTGATAGAGCAGAGTACGCCTTTCAAAATTCCAGATTACATTTCAGGAAGCCATTTCATGTGAACATGCATCTGGTTGTCAGTTAGAGCAGGAGGGGGGGGGGGGTCGTAGCTGAACCCTCTTCGGGGGGGGGGTCGTACTCACGCCGCCATTTCGCCCTTCCCCATGCTGTACCCTGTTCAGCACAGTTCCTCTCGAGTTTTTAGGGTAGTAATAGTTTAATAATACCGTAGATCTCTCTGACAAAATCTCGTATTCATCCGGTTGTTACCTGTATTGGAAGATGCAGGCCGTGACTTTACGAATTCACTAGTTCGCTTCCAGTAATCACCTTGCGATGTTATTTTCTCCATCCATGCCGGCCGTTTGTCACGAGGTTTTCTCCGCCCGTCTGAGGTGCTCAACACGATCGATATGCTCCCTATTCCCCAACTTCACTTTGTGTTTTTCTCAGAATTTCGCTCTTCTCTGCTCAAATTACTTTCTTTTCTTACTTCTCCCGCAATCGTCCTCTGATTTCTGGTATAACTGTTCAGTATGTAAAAGTACCTAACAACTTCTGTGCATGTAAAAGTTCATATTCGAGGCAGTGATCTAACAGCCAAAGTCATGTGCTCCTTTTCACTTCCACATACTGATGGAAACTTAATTCTCAAAAAAAATAATTTTGAAAACGTGTAGACTTCAAATTTGAAGTAACAAAGAATTAATAGGGTAGGCTTAATATTGAGCGCAACATTAATCAAAAATAAGCTTTGGTTGGCTCATAAATTATGTCGTTTCTTTCCGCCATGAAATCTCGTTGGAATGGTGAAGTGCTTTTCAAATGCTTTGCATGCATTTTGATAGAAAATTTAGCTCTGTTCGGCAACGGAGGAGGGTGGTGGGGGGGGGGGCATTTTGCACTTTCGCTGCACCATTGTTGTGTTCAATACTTTACAAGAGTTGATACTTACTTCTACAAACTTTCACAGACATCACTCCATGGCTTCACAAAATTCACAAACCTCTACTTGATAGCTCGACACGACAATAGAAAGTGCAAAACAGCCGTCCCCGTCTCCGAACTGCGCCGCAAATATTGTATTTTATAAGACAACATGCTCATTTTTATGAGTTTTTGATTTCTGGGCCACTGAAGTAGAGTATCAAGCCAGCAAGAGCGAGCTTTTTCACACAACATTTTGCGCTTCATCAAGGTGCTGGATAGGCACAAGAAGCTAGAACTCCTTGAAGGGTACATTAAAGACGGTAGGGTAGACAAAAGACGATATCCTGATTTGCTTCGAACCACTGAAAAGAAGCTGATTTCAAGACGTACATCGTGCTAGACACCCCTTCGAACTCGCCGAAAAGCGGCGCCATGCGAAAACCGTGAACCGATTTTTTTTCGTTGTTTTAATACTGCTTTTGTAATAACCACGGTTGGAGTGAGAATGAAAACTTGGACGGGAGAAATCAATTAACTCATAGCTCTCTTTTCTCAGATGAATAATATTGAGCGAGAGTCCACCAGCATGGTGACCCAGAAGCGTGCAGTGTAAATTTGGCTATTTTACTGGTGGGGCCCGCAGTTCTATAAAGGCAGTAACTGTGCCCTGTGTCCGGTTTTTTGTATGTCTTGTAAGGTATGTAATGTCTGTCGCGGCCGCCCAAAAAGTCTTCAACGGGGTTCGAGTTCGCTGGAGGCGAAAACGACCGCTAGGCATAACAGGCAAATCGGTGCGTGAAAAGTATCAATCCATCTGTTTTTGATCCGTGATATCGGCCTCCCGCTATTTAAGACAGACCCCTTCGGTAGCACCTCGCGAGCGCATTGCACCGAGCTGCTGGTCGTGGCAAGCGCCTGTGGACCGTGTGGCTCGTGCAGGGCAGGGTGGGGTGGCGGCGAGAGGGGGGGGGGGCGGGGGCACTGGGCGCCCGCCCCCCTAGCTTCTTCACCTGCGCTGTGCTCAGCCCCGATCTGAGCATGCGGCAAGAGAAGGAAGTAGAGGGACGGTCCGACTGGGACACTGGGGCGTTTTTTCAAGGTAGGATAGATATTAGGCGTGCAGCAGAATATGTCGGTGACAAGTAATAAAAAAAACTGCGACGCCAAAAGAAAGGGAGTTAGAATGGGAAAGGAACAACATACTCATAACGCCGGTAAACACAGCAATCAGTTAGGCGTTGAATCTTCAGCAAATGAATAATCAAGGGGAATGTGGAGACAGGCGACGGCGGTGACAGGAAATGACAACTGATAGGGTCTGATAGAAAACGGTGCAGTTAATTGCTGCAGTCAAAATGCTGAAGCCTCTTCATACGACGAAATTATGGAGTTTTAGTGAAGGCGACTTGAATGGACGATGACAAGCAATTTTATTCAATTGATAAGTAAAGATAAGGGGACATTTCTGTACATCTCCTGACCACCACACTGCCAAAAAACCTCTCAGTAAGCGGAAAAAATTTTCGCCACAGCCGTCACTCCCCTGATAGCAACTAGAACATGTACTCATCCCACTAGGGAGATAGTATACTTCGCCTGAAAACAGGAAGTTTGGAGAAATTCGAAAAACTCCAAATATTGGAAACAGCACTTTATGCGTTCAGTGAAATACTTAAATATTTTTTGGCTTTTAAACATCGAAATCACTGATGAGAACGAATAAAACGAAGTAGTTTGTAAGATATCAATGAACAGCTGCTAAAATATTGTCATCCTGCAGCCATTCATGCAACCTTAGCAGGTGGATTGCATGTTAATGGCAAGTTAATCGCCCATCGTTGGTGTTATGATGCATGTAATAAAAACGAAATTTGTTCATCTACTGTGCAACATATATTGATATACTTCCTATCTATTTCTGAGATCTACGTATAGAATGTGCGTTATGGCCGAAACCAGCACGCCTTCCGCAACTCTGAGAGGTGCCGATTCCGCTAGGTTACTCGTCTATTATAATTCGACCACTACCGCGCAATATGAGCAGCTCAGACAATTAGCTAATTCCTTCCCGTTATGATGTGAGCCTGGCGAAGCCAGGCCAGCTCGGCGAAGCCGAGCTAAACGGAAGGAGGAGAGCTCGGCGTCAGCCGTGCGATCCGACTGGTAAACAAATAAATGAATAAAGAGATTTCTCTAATGACGGTCTTGCGGGCCCTCATGAGTGGCAGTTCTTACGTCCACCCGGTTGTTTCGCCCGTTTCGTTCAGGCCTTCTGCGTCATCACCTCTGTGAAGCCTCAAAGACAGCTCTCCAAAAGTCTCATGGATAGCCGCTTTCCAATTATGAAACATTAGCTGATAAGTAATCCCCCAAAGAAGAAAACAGGCAAGAAGAGTCCTCCAGAACAACATAAACAAAATTGCTCCCTCACACTCACACCTCCGTGCGGTCTCTGTGCAACCCCTAGCTCACAAATCTCTCTGTCACATCTCACAGTAGTTGATATCATCCAGTGCAAAAAAAAGAATACAAAAAGAAAACAACAAAAAGCAGAGGAAAACCTCTTGGAAGGAAAAAGGAATTTTATCAACGCGGTGTCTGAATTTGGGATTACGGTAGCGCACGTTTTGTGAATACGCCTCCAATGAGTAAACTGTAATGAAGGGGAACAGAATTATCTATGGGCATTAGCAATGCCCAGCGCCCCAACTAAGAACAACTGAGTGGCCTCCGTCGGAGGATATCTAGCAAGTAAGGCGGTCCAACTGAGCAGGCCTCAGAACTAGAATTTACAGCGGCTGTAGCTCGCTTCTCGCTCGCTGTGCAGACAAATAGAGTGGGACAGTCTTTAGCTTGGGGGCTGTACTACTTGCACAAGGAAGGATGACCGTGTACTACTTGAGCGCGGGGGCTGTCTTTAATGATATCGCTACACCAACTGACTCTCAGTCTTGTTAATACGGTTTTCTCCAGTCACTTTCTTGTACCACTCTAGCGAGAGACTTTGGGATGGGGAGAGTTCTTACGTACAAACATACAGACTCTTTTACAAACCGTCCAACAAAGTTACTGGTTAAAAAACTAGAATGATAGCGGTGCGAATGAGACTGGTTTGCTTACTGATAGATCAAACTTGCGGCTGGCTGTCAACATGATGGAAATAGACGATGCATCAGTCGTAAATTTGCTTCATCACGGAAATACTGCACCGACCCTCTTAACAGATGGCTGATAATAAATCCTTTTTCAGATTCAGCGGACCTTATGTGAATTAATTATACATCTTTGAAAAACCGGACTTTCAGTCGTAACGTAGGCGACGTGCCTCTATTGTGCGCTTGCTTTTAGTGGGTCGTAAACGATCTTGGGCTCTTTTCATAGTGTCAGGGGAAAGCATTAAAACTGGATGTGATTGCAAAAGCGGAGTGGTAATCACTGCCCTCCCCACCCCCACCCGCAAAGAGAAAGTGTCCTTTCTTCTGGAGTATAGGGCGTACCTTCGCTTCGAGCGTCGCGTTCTTGCCTCTTTTTCCTCTTATTATTTTTGCGCGTTCTTTGTTCGTTCTTATCCATGTTACTGATCTGTATTCAATAGCAGATATTCTCAAAAAACCTTCCTATATCTTATTCAATAGTACCCTTAGAAGACCTCTCTACCACGCGCGCGGCTGTGTGACGTACACCTTACATATACCCTACGGAATAGGGTAACATAAGGGAGAATCGCCCGCACCTTAGCCTAACATCCCTTGGTAATTCTTCCAAATCCTTCGTGTCGCTCTGGCAATCATTTGCTACCTCATCATGTTGAAGGCTGGGTGAAGGGATTTCAATGCCCGCTTTCCAACCGCTGCCTCGCACTCTCTAAAATTGACCTCAGCGCGTGTTTTCTTTTTTCTGTTTTCTTTTCTTTTTTTGTTTTTTCCTCTCAAAGAGGTATTCATGTGAACTCTGTCAAAGATATTCATCGTTGTGCTTTAATGACTATTACACTTTCTATGAGTGAATAACTCGGGTTGGCGGTACCCTAGAAAAGGCAGCGTTTTAAATGAATTGAACGTCCCTTTATTACCTAGTTTTCCCATGCATTCCTCTGACTTCCACACTTCGCCAAGTTTCGTTAGGGTGTTTTTTGGCTTAGATTCCATTTCATCAACAGTTAATGAGGCTACAGCATCCTCTTGCTCTTCGTTAGATCGCCCACTGGTCTCTCTGTCATTCCTCCCTTGTACCCTGGGTTAGGAATAGCGGAGCAAATGTAAGTATCGAGAGGCTGAATGTACGCCCCTTACCCCCTCCTCATATCCGACCCTCCCCTCCTGCTCGAGGCCGGATAAACCTAACGCTCCACGGAATAAGCCGCGGCAAGACCTCAGAAGAATTTTCCAATTTCGGTATTGCTCGGAAAGCAGGCAAGGTATTGGAATTGGAGTCCAAAGAAAAGTCAAAATTTTGTCACTAAATGGGTTCTAGATTCCATTCCCATGTTCATCCTTCTCGGCGTTTCAGACCCACAAGAACAATTAACTACACTATCTGAACTATCTGAGGTACACATTATGTATATCTACAGCATGCGGCAGTCCGTTCCGAGAAAGTGCTCCACGAGTTGAAAGACCCCATTGTAATGTCCCAAGTCTTTTTTTGTTGAAGTTCACTTTTTCTATGCGGCTGTGCTGTTCTTCTTGTTCTCATTTGGCCGCGTGAGTCATGACGTGCTCAAACAACGGCACTGAATCTTTGCGTACACAGCTCTCGCTCCTAGCTCCCAAAAGCTCACTAAAAAATTCAGAGTCGCTACGCGACTCTTCAGGTAAGAAAAAATGCAAAGACAATCCTGGGGAATACCTTGATTTAGATCCCCTGGTAGGTAGGTAGTGGTACTGAACCGATTCCCTGGTCCCATAATATAGTGCCGTTTCTGGCCCACTAATCTTCGCTTTGCGTCATCCAATGCTAATACCATCTGACAGTGAAAAAAAAACTAAAAACACTGTATCGAAGGTGAACTCGTGACAGAAATAGCCTTTGAATTTCGGTGGGTGGAACAGTTGGGGAGGTGTCAGAACTGCCACTCATAAGGGCCGCAGCGCCTTTGAAGCCGCGGAACAGGAACAGTCCTGGAGACTGAGGATCGGGCTACTCATATAAGGATGGACGCTTAGGCACTGCTCGAGGGAGGACTGTCTTCAAGATAATTTCCTTATTTATTGGATGTTTTTGACTTTGCTGGTTCAAAAACCAAGCAAACTTTTTATCACTTAGTTTGAGAGCTTCCTCAAAGCAAGGGAAACTAATGGCTTCTGACATTCATGAAATAAGTAGAATGCGCTACACTCAGATTGTAAGGGGTTGAGAATATCTGAAAACTCGCTGATTTGATTTTTCTTCCTCTAAGTTTTGTTCTATTCCTTGCATTCTTTTGATTTATTTATATTTACCCGACTGTGTTTTCTTTGCCTCAGAACACATGCCTTAGCGCTGTAATCATAGAATTTAAGTGCTTGATGTGCTTTGGTAGAAGCGCAACCTCTCCACAAGTAACTGTACACATCTCCATGTTGCTTAAGTGATTTCCCCTTGACAGAAGGAGTACAGGTCAAATTTGAGGCGGGGTGGTGTAATGGCAAGTGGCGCGCTCACTACGCTCACGGTCCGGGAATCAAATCCCGGATTAGCGCGCACCGCTCGCCAACCAAAGCTCTATTGTCGCAGAAAGCGACACTGGTTCGTCTGGGATGCATGGACCGGAATTCCTGCCTTGTACATTAGGGTAGTCCTTCGCGAACCTTTATAGGCCATTCGGGCAACAATGAACTATAACGGTGGATGTGGAATGCGGATGCGCGCATCCTATGATACGGAACACTGATCAACTACATGAGACTTTATCAGTATGGTGAGCTTGACAACATGCCGGAATGCTTTGAATCACTTGCTAACAACTATTCTCAGTATTTTTTGATATTTTACTCCTTCCAGTCGCTTCTAATTGCCCTTTGAACCAGCATCCACATCATTCAAGAAATGCGCTACCTATACGTCCTAATACTGAGCGGAGTGCGGCCGTGGCCATACGAAGTGGGATGGAGTGGTTACTCGTGGGATACTGATGTTTTGCAGACAAACGGTCATCTGTGCAGTGTAGTGCTTAAAGTTTCCGCGGGTCATCTTGTTCAGTGTAGTGTGTTAAAGTTTGCCCACTGTTTGCCATAGTGTTTATAAAGTATGCACCACCCGACCCGCTACTCGAGATCATGCTATAACAAGTGCGCCTGGTGTCTTAGCAGGGTTTATTACGTTGACTATCAGTGGATTTTCCTCGCTTGTCGCTTTGGAGCTGAATTTTTGCCATCCCTATGCCCTATGGACTGCCTCCTCTTCTTGCAGCGGCATCATCGTTGGGGTAATCCCAGTAGGTGTCTCGTATGTGGTCTGGCCTGGAGATGGGGGTCGTATTTCGGGCTGAGAAAAATTATTGCATACTTGATTGTCTCGCTTTCATGGGCGCTGATTAAGGAGGGGGGGCGGTTTACGTTTTGGCGTCTGTGGTAGTGGCGGATGACTTTGACCGGTATTTTCACTGTTTCATGCGTGCTATCTCCCCGCCCCCGCTCGGCGCGGCTTGATTCGACTGAGGAAGCATAGAGGGCTGCGGGCGGGGGGGAGGAAGGGGGATCGTACCAACTCCCAAAAATGGTGCAAAAGATTGGAGTTCGTTATAGCAGTCACTAAAATTCCCAACTAATGATGTGCCCTGTCTCATGAGAGCGCGTTCGAAATTATGGAGGGTTTTGTTCCTCAGATTTTTTTTCTGCCTTCCCTTCCTTTTCCTTTCCTTTGCCTTGTCGCAAATCCATTTTATAGTCAGCTTTGCTTCAACATACAATGCCCTCTGTCTTATTATTAGTTTTTTCATGCTTGTCCTGTCGGACGATTCGTACACAATCGCATCCAGCCCAAACTCAACACATCAATCTTTCTGGCTTATTGTCAGATTGTGAACCTTATGCATGCGCTAGTCTACTTACATACTCAATGGACAACAAATTAATTTTGAACTGTCCTAATACCCATCGCACGCGAGCAACCTGTTTTCTCCTTTACTTATCGGCTTGGAGACTTTCCATCTTGCGCAGACCTGCTGTTCACGGATATGAGCAAGATTGTGTGATGATCAATCTATCCATCCCACCTTAATATAATCGCGCCGATGTCCGACCTGTGTGTACTGTGTGTGCGTCCTGTCTTCTGTCACGAAATTCATAGCCACCTGAAGAAGAGCCTGGCCGGGGTCGGTCAGGGTGGGAATGAATAGTGCAAGGGCACAAAACCTAAAATAGGCCGACCCATGAGCTCCACTGGTAAGCCCCGCCCACGTGGGCGGGTGTCGCGTCGTCCAAAGTAGCGATCGTCACTGCAAAAAGGTCATAACTCGACTCACAGAGCAGTCCCGTGATGAGCGAAACAGTGCCAGTGAAGTTTAACAAAGGCCTGACCGACCAAACATAGGAGACTACACCCGAAAAAGAAATGGGCGGGCGTTCTTGAGATGGCGTGCTTCCCCGTGTCCTTACGGGAAAAAAAAGCTATAGGCTCGTTAAAAGGCAACCAGGAGTAATGGGAAAACAGGTGGAATAATAGCTAGGCGATTGGGTGGCGGATGAAATAAAGGAAACACACCGAAATGTGGGCGGCGTGCTTGAAGTATGGCGGCGTATTTTCAGACCAAAGGTACGGTAATCGGATTCGCGAACATGTTTAGAGGTCGCCAGAAAATCCATGAGAAGATGAACATAGTCGGGCAAGAGTCCACCAGTTTGCGAAGTACTAAGGCCACGTCCACAAGTGGGGGCGTGCATTAAACCCGAGGGACCAATTGTAAAAAGCCTGCGTAATTTTGGGTGCATAAAGCACTAAAGAAGTGGGCAAAAAAGTGGATTATGTCTCCCAACTGAGTGGATATTAACAATCGGCATGCAGGAATGTGCTAGAACTCCCGCTTGGTGGGCGGACATGCCCCAAAGTGGCGTCGAGCCAAACTTAAAAAAATTGCGAAAAAACGCCTTCAGAGACTGCCAGACACTGGGGAAAGATAGTTTAAGGTCATCGAGGGTCATTGGTGAGAGGCGGGGCAGTACGTTAGTGGTGCGGGGCGTGCCCCAGAGTGTGGGTGGCAGCCAAATTTAAAAAATTCGCAAAACGCTCCAGAGGCCCTCTAGACACCGCGGAAAGTAAGTAATTTAGGTCATCGAGGGGTCACAAAGTTGAAGAAGCGCAAGGCATTCGTTTGGTGCGGGGCCTGGCCCAAAGGTTGGTGGAGGCATAACTTTAAAAAATTCGGCAACGCTTCATGAGCACTCCATATACACGGGAAAAAGTATTTATAGGTCATCGCAGGTATTGATTGAGGAACGCGGGGATACGTTCATGTGGCGGGGCGTGCCCAGGTGGGTGGAGCCCAAATTTTAAAATAATAATTCGCAAAAACGCGTTCCAGCAGCAGCTCGCAGGACACTGGCGAAAAGTAGTTCAAAGTCATCGAGAGGTACACCTGGATTGAGAAAGCGCGGGGCATACGTTGTGGGCGGGATGCCGGTGCCCTGACCGGTCGGGTGCGAGACAAAATTAAAAATTCGCAAAGCGCTTCCAGAGGATGCCAGACACCCGGGAAACATGTAGTGTTAAGGCCATCGAGGGTCACAATGTTGAGAAGCGCAAGAGCATTCGTTTCGTGGGCGGGGCCTGCTCCATAGGTGCGGTGGAAGACCAAACCTAAAACAAATTGCGAAACCTTCCAGAGACTCCAGACACCGGGAAATAAGTAGTTTAAGGCATCAGAGGGGTCATAGTTAGAAAGCGCAGGCATTCGTTGTGGCAGATGCCTGCGCTAAAGGTGCGGTGGAGCCAAACTTAAAAAAGTTCGCAAACTTCCAGACGCAACTACCAGACACCGGGGAAAAAGTAGTTTTTATAGGGTCATGCGAGGGGTCATTGAATGAGAAGCGGGGGCAATACGTTCGTGGCCGGAGCGTGCCCTTCGAGGTGGGTGGATGCAAAGTTTTAAAAAAATTCGCAACGGCGGCCTTCTCGAATTCCAGGAGCACTCCAGCACTGGGAAAAGTAGTTTAGAGGTTCATCGAAGCGGGGTCAGCCGGTTCACCAAGTGTCAGGCATACCTGTCGTGTGTGAGCGTGTCGATCGAGTGTGAGCGCGACTCAGCCTTAGAAACTCCTCAGGCGGCTTCAGAGCCACTTCAGGCACGCCAGGCGTAACTATGTGATACGGCTCGGCTTTGCGTGGCGTAGCGTCTTACATGCATTCGTATGATCATCGAATGCTCGACTAATACCCGGCTTTCTCTCATCTGCCCACTTCATCAACGCTCCGTGCCTTCACTCCATTCACTGTAATAGTGTTGAAAGTAGCAGGTATGATGCTATTGGTCAAGGAATGTTGACCACCTGTTCAGGTTAAAGAAAAGCCTGATATTAGGTGGCTAATGAAATGAGTGGAATAAGGCAAGCGCGGTGGAGCCGCGTCTGCTCGACGAAGCCGTGCTGCATCTCAGAAGGAGGCGCGCCGGTGTCAGCCGGCGAAGCCGGCTGGTGTAAGAGAACACGGCTTTGTAGAACTTCTCTAAGCTATGTATAAATGGCACACTGGTGTCGTATACGCAGCAATATCCTTGATTTATGGGAAGTTGGGACCAAAGCTCGCTCACTAGCGCACGTCCCACCGCTAAGTAAAATTTTCGGGAAATACGACCCCCCTCATTCCCCTGATATGGCCCCTCCCCTTTCCCATCACATGTGATACGGGAATAACCGCGAAAAACCAACAACCGACGGAACTTTTTTCCCCAACGCTGCGAATTTCTCTCAAAGCAAATACGATCTCTTACCACCTCCCAGTAACGAGGAAATACGACCCTTTCCCTTCTAGCGTAAACGAAACAAGAAAAAAAATCAACTATTAATAAAGTTTTACCACCAATACAACCTCCCTCTCCCTCCCCCAGCCACCAAATAGGGCCCCCTCCATTCCACTTACGACGTGGTTCGTCGCACACAGCTCGTGTCAAATTTCAGGAAGCTGGACTCGGCAAGGCTCCAGTCTGTTCTCAGGGTTCGCCTGCCACCTTCCACAACTGGTGGAAAATGGCTGGCGCCGTGCGATATCCAGCTCAATAAAAAGCCCTAGCGTCTGCAGCGAACAAGACTATATCTAGGTAATACAATAATGTGATGAATGTTGACCAATCTTCTCGGAATATGCCATCCATTCGCTTACAAGTCAGAATCTTGAAGTATGTGCATGCGCAACTCGTCGTAAAAAATCTGGGACAGTAACTATTCATGCGGGACTTTTATCCCACGGAAAAAGTCGGACATCATTTTGATTTTAGAGGGGGTGTAGGAAGCAGCGCACATCTTGATGGTGAGGAAAGTCGTTAGTTTAGTAGGGCTCCTCCACAATGTGTACGACTATCTCAAGCATAAAGGCCTCACTTCATCTACTCCTACATCCCTCGAAATCAACTAAATTTATTTGAGAAGAAATTGTTGACCGCGAGAGATTTATGCTGATTGTCTTGCTGCGAACGCCTGAAGAAACAGACTTCATAGGCCACCGAAAGGCTCGGAACGACCAAAGGGTTCAGAGCGACCATTCTTAATATGTTTGGAAAAAAAACTGGGAACTTCACTCCTACGCCATTTTTAAAACTCATTTTATTACCACTGAGCTCGCCTCTCTACGAATTCCTCATCACGAACACGCCGCTAACGACGGAACCCTTACAATTCGGTATCACAGTTCCAGCTGCTGAAAAATTCACTCATCAGCTCACCAATAACACGAGTCAGAGAATCATTATTGTATGTTCTAATAATTAATGGATAGTGCACTCGTTAGCTAAGCCTAAGTTGGGGGCTCCGTGTCTCTGGACGGCATTCTTGTGAATTATTAT
>MU931335.1:0-13314 GCA_036418165.1 Cooperia oncophora
TTTCGTCAGAAGTAAAACTCTTCGTGAAAAAGTGCCCTCTCTTAGGCGACAGCCATTTGGAAGATTTCCTCGAGGATTTAACTCTTCTGTGTTGCTTTAGTCGTTGTGCTTTCCATTGGAGAGTGGATGAACTCTGCTATGAAGTAGATTTCCCAGGGGACATCGCTAAAGAAACCATGCTTCATAATTGAGTTTTCACTTGTGAAATCTACTTGGAGTACCTGCTAGGACTTCTGTACTAAATGAAACCCGTCAAATGTTTGCTAGATCCAATATTTCCTTTTCTTACCTCCCCCCCCCCTTACTACCTTTTCCCTTTTCGACCAACCTCTCAGCTAGCATAATGTATGTCTTTGTAGTGTAGTACATGCTTTCAGTCATTGAAACGAGTACTTGCGCTGGAGAGGCACTTAGACTCAGGTAACCTTGAAAAACTGACGTCAGGGGCTCATGTTCATGGCCATGGACCCATGTTCTTAATCTCGTTTTCAGTCCAAGAATTCACGAAAACAAAAAGTTTGGAGTGAGCAACAGCTGACAGCTGGAGAGCTGTCCTGCACTTGCACTTACCGTAGATCACATGCTGTGTGGTCCACGAAACTTCCTGTTTACTGAGCCTGAGGTTGATAAATAGTAAGTGTATCTCGTGGATCTGAAGCTTATTCTAAGATTAGTTGGTCCTGGAAGTTTGATGGACAGGGTATTGTTTACCATATTCAACGGCGAAATAGGCCTTGCAAGGAGTAAGGTCGTGCACGCGGCATTCGCACCAAGAATCAGTCGATTCAATGTGACAGTATTGTCAAGTCAGCTGGCGAAGAAATTTTTGCTAGTTTGCGAGAGCCACGACTTAGATCCTGACGGATCCAGTCCTGCATGCAAGGTTTTTACGATTCTGAGTCGCCCTTAGAAGGTGGCCAAGCAAAAGCAATGTGGAGGGAAAGCTGTGAATTCTGAGAGCTTTGGCCCTTTTATTTACTGGAAAGTGTGATGTGAACGTGAGCCCGGATATATTTTGAGGGCATTTTTCTCTCGCAAGCGAGGCAGTCATCGGATTGAGTGCTGTGCCGGCTTGTGTTGTGGAGCTGAAAAGTGCATGAAAATATTATGTAGGTGGACGGGGAGGGGCAGTCGCGATTAGCTGTTCATGCAAAAGCGTCATTCTTTCCGTTCGTTTCATCTGAAGCGGCTCTTTGCGTAATTGCTAGTCATCTGGCTACTATTATGCAATTCAAAAACTGCAGACTGATTGAAAACACAAAAGAAGCGAGTACGGTATTTCTCAGTGCTGTCCTTGCAGTTTTTTTCTCGGCATTTCGACGTTCTCTTCTTTTCGGAGTAGCGGTGGGGTTTAGAGCCTTCGAAATTACCCCTTTTATTGCTTTCTTCTAGTCCACAAAGCTATATCAATGCGGTTCTTCTGCGAAGTGGAAGAAATAAAGGATAGAGCAGAGTTCGCCGGGGCACGTACTGCAGGGGAAATTTTTTTGCAAGATACGACCCTCCCTCAAAATCCCATCCTCTATTACGACCAGCTCCTCCATTCCCCATCCTACGTACCATCTTCCTTAATTGTACCAACTTTTTTCAATCCAGGTCTCCAGTTTTATCCAAAAAACTGTTGTCGAAAGGGAAATGAGGGGGATAAGGGCAATTGAAACATGAAAAACCAAGGAAAATCAACAACTGAAAACTTCTCAGGGGTAAACACGACTCCCTCCCTTCAGCGACCAAATACAACCCCTTCGTAAGGGTCCCCTACGTGGGGAATCTCTGCGTTGGCACAGCATCTCGCCGTTTTCTCCTGAATACGATCCCTATCGCAACTCACCTATCCTCTCACCAACTTTTCCCAAAATTTTCCCGTGGGCAAGGGTGCGATGACACTGATCAACTGTGAAAATCTGTGTTTTTAGTGCGCCGCAAACTAAGGGGCGCTTGGAACGGGTATAGTTAACGGTCGAAAAAAGTTTTTTTGGTACCAAACACGACCCCCCCCCATAGTCAGCGTACGACCTGTTTTATCTGGAGTCAGGCCCATGTTGACAGGACGGCTGATAAGGAACCCTCTTACTGTAAAATGTGTAAAAGTCGCAGAAGCATCTGTAATAATGTTCAGAGGGCACCCGGAAGTGGCGCACCAAGTTCCGCGTCCTGTGAAAGGGATATGCGCAAGAAGGAAGAAGAAACGGTATCCCTGTGTCAATTGAGGGCTATAGAATAGAGCCGTATTATTCGGGGTGTTCTTAATTGTTATGCAGCTCACTTTCATTCTCTGAAGAATAGACAAAAACTGGATTGCGTTCGTTATGCGGCGCGCATAAAAAGGTCTATATTAAGCATCGAAGATTTTAAGAGCTTTTGGAAAGGGATCAGTTGTAGTTTTTCCTTTGTAAGTGTTAAGTGGCGCTATCGCGAATGCAGATGTAGTCAGAAGCAAGAACTCCCTTCTTCTAAGACCTAAACTGGGTTCACTGGAGCGTGAGGAAGTTTGGCTCCTCTCCCTTCAAAACAAAGGCCCCATGAATCACTATCGATTTTCCGCCCATGCATTTATTCCCAGGTTTACTGTGGTGCAGGTTTTATTGTAAGGTCATGAAATATCTCCTACATCTCTATGGGGAAGGCAACAGAACGTGCAAAAGGTGTAGGAAAGGATTAAGTGAATGAAAGAGAGAAGGGGGAGACCACCCATGGTGTCACGTAGGACATGGGGCTTGCACGCGTTCAACAAAGAACGAGAAAATATAGGCCTGTTGATTTAGCTCGCCATCGTTTCGCTTTTTTACCCGCGTGCAGTTTACAGCCAACTTTTCTGGTGCAGAGCCACGTATGATACCTCCAGCGGGAGTTTGTTGGGAGGGGGGGGGGGGGTGTCGTAAGTCGCTTCTGAGAAGAATGTTGCTCCCCGGTTCCGGTGTTTTCCTGTTTCGTGCTAACATGTCTACCCCTCACCGCTCGACGGTAGTTTTTGGAAAAAAAAGTAGACGAATTTACGGATCGGAAAGTTTGGCAAGATGATAGGTACGATGGGGAAAAGGGGTCGTCCAGAAGCGGAAGGAGGGGTCGTTTTGCTAATCTCCCCCAAAGTTAAAACTTGCCCTGTCGCGGATGTTCCTGAACCTGTGAGCTCTTACCAAGGACCACTTTACAGGACTTCGTAAAATGTACTGACACATTGACAAAGGTTTCATAATTCTTCAGCCCACCTCTCGTCCCCCTCTACGGGCGGTTTAGAGCCTAATTTTTTTTTTTTTGTTTTTTTCGATTGGACCCATACTTCAACTGTCTTTTTTTCTTAGGTACTGCTCTTGTATATAATAGAAAAATTCCGCCGCGGAAAACCTTTTACTGGTTTTACAAGGTTTTGCTCGGGTTTTATGGACCACAAATTCACCAAATTTGTAGCAGGCAACCTAGTAGTAAGTAGGGCAGTGACTCCCTATCGTTTGGCATATGAAGAAATTGAAGTAAGTAGTGCTCTCCTGCTGTCCTCCTTTCATAGACAGAATTAGCTCTTTGGTCTCAGAACAATGACCCAGATCTTTCTAGATCTTCAGTTACGAAAACTGATCCCGCTGTGATGAGTGACGCACAGGGATATTTTTCTCTTCAAAAACGTGCACTATTAGAGTTTCGGGCGACTTTTTGAGCACGTATGCATTTGAATCGACTGCCCGTGACCCATATTTCGTGTGAAAAATCGATTCGAATTCGCATTATTGTTGAACTGCTCATATGCGTTCGGCCACGTTTACGGGAAACCAGTCGTACGGTATATTGACAATGTTCAAGTATTTCCACTTCCTTTCGTTAAAATTGGTGTTTGTATGGCGTCCAATTCTCTGTCAGATGGCATGCGATTCAGCATAGGTAGAGAGTTTACTGGTTCTTTTACTGTTATTGTAAAGTAAAAGTAGGACTTCTCAATGGAAATGGAGAGACTATTTTGTTGAGCAGGGGGTCGTAATGGAAAGTTGACCGCCGTGCCTGCTCTTGACAGAAATTTTTCCAACCGCGAGAAAAATTTCTTCGGACGTTGTCTTTTCGCGGTCTCCTTTTTCGTTAGCGGTTCCGTCGATGGTAGGTAGAAGGGGGAGAGAGGGTCGTCCCCGAGAAAGGTATTCGGGGTGGGGGCCGTCCGGCATCCCCATTTTCACCACCCTGATGCTGACCCTGTTTGTAGATCATTAGGGACCTCCCTTGTCGATGCCAAAGGAGTACCATTTCTTGTGGTCATCCGAAAGTGGCTGCTGCCCTACTCCCGCTCGACTGCAAAATTTCAAGGAAATTCGTAGGTTCTGAGGTGTGGGATGGTCGAACACTGCTATTTCCCGGGTGTAGTGTGATTCATTGGTGGGACACAATGTCCTGCAGTGTCCCACAGCAGTCCTGGCTTCCACAGGGAGCTCCTTGCCAATAGCATCACTAGAAAAAAAAGAGGTAAAGACTTTTTTGAGCGGATTGCATGCATCTGATTTGGAGATCTTGCATCAGCTTCCCTTGCCTCGCTGTCCCGTCCCATCCCCTCCCACGCACGTTCCATTGTTCTTCGAAGAACGATGCGCATTTTAAAGTGCACTCAGACATGAGGAGGGGAAGGGGGTGGAGTGTTTTCATCAGCATCGTTCTGTGAAACTGGTCGTTCTTTGTGGGCTTAATAACTCTTGTCCACGTTCGTCCACTTAACTTCTATATAAGATTTTTGCACTGCCATTACTCCTTATTGCATTTGATTGACGTACGGGCTTCGGTTTTCCCTTGAAATAGCCTCTATCACTCGTTATCGCTTTACTACTTCTAATCACGTGTCTGTTAGTTGCGCTACTGGCTCTTGTCATTCCTTTTCCACGCTCGAATTTCCACAGTTTCTCAGACCCAGATCTTTTTACTATATCATTTCCTCCACCTTTGCATCAATCTATTTCTTTAAGCTTTTATTGGCTTTACCATGCCCTATCACTTATCACTCTGTATCATCTTCTACCGCTGAATAACATATGCTCTTTCTGAAGATTAGTTATGCTAGCGGTTGTTGAGTAAGCAGTTTATACAAATCCATGGCTGGTTATCGGCTAGAACTGGCGTTTGTTCCATTGTGTGGCACCTTGTTTGTTATCCAGATGGTGGAAGTAAGCTTCAGTGAACGACCAGAAATTGGATCTACTCGTAGGAATCCATGGTTGATTATCCGGTAGTACTGGTGTGTAGCGATCCATCTGGGCTTGGAGAGCGCATTAGAACCATTACTAAAACCTTACGACTTGAACAAAGGTGGGGGAGGAGGGGGGGAGGGATGGGCGGAGAAGAGGCTGCAGGAGCTCTCTAAATCTGCATAGCTTGGCTTTTCTGGACGTAACAGAGGTTGATTTCTTCTGCCCGATACTTTATCACATCGTTATCATAGTGTTGCTATTGAGATTGAATTTATGCGCTTACTACATATCCCCGCGCTAGGAGTGGGCGTGGCCGCATACTTCATTTGCACGCAACGGCGCCACGTTTTCGGTGAGATATTGCCGTTTTGGAAAAACTGTTATGCATTTGTGCAGCCAGCGTAAGACACGATGACAACTATCTCAAATGAAAACACTCAGAAAAACACGTATTACGCCATTTGCAAATGAAGTACGCAGTAACACCCTCTCCATTATCGGGATATGGAGTGTAGTTAGGACATTGAAAAAATAAATAACTGTAAAAAACGTAGGGAAAGGGGAAGCAGTTTTTCGTACCTACAGATTTGTCCAGAAGTGTGCCGTCGATTAGGGATAGGTGGAGCAGTACCGCTCACAAGTTAGTGGTTTGCAAATTGACCGTTCCTCACTGGTTCCTCTGTGTACCTGCTCGTTTCCTACATTACGGCTGAGCTCACAGGTATGGAATACTCAGTTGTGGAATCTAAAATCGTATTGGTCGCAAGTGGTGGGTGCTTTTAACGGGCGGATGAATTTATCGATTGTGTTGCTGAGCTGGAAGCCTCAATGGTGCATTAGGCTGAACGCCACCGCTGGCAAACAACGTCTGTCCGTTACGTCCGGCCGATTGCCGCTCTGCCTCCATCACCACGCAAATGAAATCTATTTTTTCTTCTATCGACGTCGACTTTTTCGATTGGTTGTTCCTCGCGGGTTTTTTTTTCTCGTTCTCATTTCCCCTGCTATATTGCCTTCACGACCACTCAACACCGGCGCTTTCCTCCATGATGCTTTTCTCTGGCTGCTTGAGGGATCATAAGAGTGATGTTTAAGTGAGCAGTTCAACTCAGGATGCTCGAAGGATTTTTGAGTAGTCTTTTCTAGGTTGAACCGCCAAAAACATCTGAGCTAGGCACTTACTGAGGGAGGTCTTTGTTTCCAGTGGTGAAGGTGAAAAATGTTTCAAGAATGGGTGTCTTTGTTCTGTGTTTGGCCGGTTTCTGCCCACTTCTTACCCGCACGCGTGAGAAAGGGTGGCCGGCATTTTTTTGATGGGCGATGAGCTTAACCTCGCAAGCTTTTATTCGTAACGACGTATTGATCCCTCCAAAGTTGCCTTTCTACGATCAAAGATTTTTCATTCTGCAGCTCGGGAGATTCGGATGTACTTTCCCTTCCTGTCCCTTCACCCCCCCCCCCATCCCCCACTCCCGTCAGGTACATCCCTGTTCAAAGCATATGCTACCTCACTGAATTCCTTTTAGACCTTTAGTCCTGAAATTTATCCCAAGCGGACAAGCTCAAGCAGTCATGAACGTTCGTTCTATTCTTGTCCTTTTTTATGATTTAGTCTAGAAATGTACATATAGAAGTGGTTTTCCGTCTGAACAAACATCCATTGCTCACGACGACGATTTCGAGGCTCTCAGCTCGCTGATATTGCCCTTTTCTCTCGCAACCACCAACGCCTTTCGCATTCTGTATCATTATGCAAGCGCAGTGTACAGTAGTCTCTGTAGAAAAAACTCGGTAGTTATTGTGAATAAATCCTACGCTCTGCATGTGCGTCCAGCCATGAATGGGCTCTTTCTTTACCATGAATACGTGATTCTTTTATTAATGTTCTTTCGGTACACGTCACTTTTTAGCGTACACTATTTTTGTGGGATTTCGTCATTTATGGATATTTCCTATAATACCGAGGAGTTTTTAAATGGCAATGTTTTTGCAGAGATTTCCGCCAAATAGCACAGTTGGAGGCCCATTATAGAATCTTTTTCTGTTATATTGATTGATTTGCAAAGGAGAATAGTAGCCATAATTGTATGCGTGCAGTTAGTTACTCTAAACTGGAATAATAAGCTGAGCAGAAGTTCACAAGCCAGTTTGAAGAGACATCCTGCGACTATTTTACATGTGTTGTTCTGTGGAGCACCGTGCGCCGCTATCTGAGAGGAGGGGGGGGGAGGGGGAAGCTGAGCGTTAGATCCGAGTCGCGGCATCGCGCGCAGTAGCTGTGTATTTCCTAGTTAGTTGACGTCACAAGCACGAGAGAGGTAATCGGTCTGAGGGACGCAGACGCACGGACAGTCGTCGACGCGCCGTGGCACCGCTTCGTTATGCGAGGTTGGGTCCTGGTGCGAATGCTGCGTACGTCATTCCACTTCAGTGCCTATAGTACCGCACTCGCCGCGACAAGCGCCCCACATGCGCCCAGATACTGAGCCACAGAATCACTCTGGCCACTCGAAAGTACGTGGCAAGGACGCTGTGGGCCACAAACCACACCCTCAATATGTGTAGATGCCCCTGAATGTAAGACTGTGACTACTGCATGGCCTTGTAGTCGATTTTCTTGCCCTTGTGTGTATGTGTGGGAGGGGAGGAGGGGTTGTGTGGCTCTCGTCAGCGTTCGTATGGTTTTTCGCTGAGAGTCTCTGCGTCTTTGTTTACTGAATATTTATCCAATGTTGAAAATCGGCCCCGGGGGGGGGGTTGGGACGTTTTCTTCAGCGTCTTTCTTGACGGATGAGTTAGTTAACGCCTACAAAGTCATGTTTGGACGTCACTACCCGCCACTTGCAATGGCGCAATGTGCCTCTGCGCCCGAGTGAAGGGCAGTCCGATGTCTGGTCAACGAAGTTCGTCGATCTTCAGGGTTACTGTGCTCCTTCCGATGTTACTGTAACGGCGTTCACTTTTGGGCGTTTTGTTGGCTCTACTGTGGAGGGTGAGGCACATCCACCTGAGGGCCCTCAAACGAATTTAATTGCAGAATCTAGATTACCACCATGTAGAACTTCCCATTTCCTTGAAGAAATTGGTCCACCCAGGAGCTCTTTCCCTCCAAGTCTTCAGCCTGACTCACTGATGAGCCCTAGGGGCGAATTAATAGTGCCTTGTATGAGGTAAGGGACGAAATGGACCAACTGTGTTCTATAGTAGCTTTCCAGTTCCTTGTATTCCCCTTTGTAATAGGGGAAATTCCTCGTCTATATTGTGGCAGTCGCAATTTTGCAGCATTTTAGTTAGGGCCATTCCCCTCGCTTTCTCAGCCGACTTGCTCCTCGGTAGGTGTTCAAGCACCCAAAGCAATGAAGTTATAGATGAAAAAGTTTAATAAATATAATTACCATGTGTAGCATGCGGCCGTCCGGGAAGTTTTTACAAAAATAAGGATCGCTTCAAAAAATTTCTGTCCCTGTACGACCCTTTTCGTCCGCCATTCTACAGGCCACATTGCCTAGTCTCCCTAAATTTCTACACTCTTTCGAGTTCGCTTTCTGGGGCCATTCCCCTCGCTTTCTCAGCCGACTTGCTCCTCGATAGGTATTCAGCACCGAAGTAATGACGTAATAGATGAAAAATTCAATAAAATATAATACCATGTGGTAGCAGGACCGTCCTGGGAAAAGTTTTGCAAAATACGATCCCTTTAAAAAATTCCTCCCCTGGTACGACCCTCTTATCGTCCCCCATTCTACCAACCATACTGCTAAATTCTCCCAAAATTTCTGCCACTCTCGGAGTTTCTTTCACGCCATTCCTCCACTTTCCCTAGTACGTTGAGCAGGGCACATCATTGGTTGGGAAATTTAGTCGACTCTATACGACCCCCCCCCCTCTAGATTCTCCCCAACTTCCTGCAAAACTTCCCTACTTTTTACCAAAAATTTTGCTGTCGAGCGGGGGGGGGGGCATATAGTACGTGAAACAGGAAAATCACCAAAAGTCAACCGCCACTCCCACAACGCCAAAACGTAAATACGACTCCCTCCCTCCCAAAAATGATCAAATACCCCTCACTCCTGGCGACCAAATACGACCCCCCCCCTCCTATTAGGGATTCCCCAACAACCATGTGCCCTGACGTTGAGCGGGGAGGAGTGGGGTATACAGCGCACCTGAATCAGGGAAAATCGAAAAAAATTAACAGCCGAAACTTTTCTCTGGTACGCAACTGGGACTCCCTCCCTCCACCCGCCGTATATGACCCCCCCCCCGCTCCCCACGCTTGGGATCTCCAGCGAACGACGTGCCCTGTTTGGTAGATTTTGGGTTTTCCCATTGATGTCGTAATTGACCTACTTGACGTGAATACGGGCGGATTTCGTTTGCAAGACGGGATCGATACGAGCCATCTTGCACATTTCCGTTGCTATCTTCGCTTGTTCTTTCATGTTGTTGAATTCGTTTTGCATTCGTTCCCGTTGGAGATTGCTGCTGTTCCAGTCATTTTATCGATACTGTTAATTCAATTCATTCAACTCCAAACATGTACTGCGCCAGCTTATTTGCGTCCAAGACGGTTTTTTTTCCGGTTTTTTTGCCTCGCTAAATAGACTTTCATGGGCCAATCGTGCGATTTTTCGTTAGAGGATTGGCGTGTTGTTGTGGTGCGTATGTTCATTCAACCGAAATGTGGGCTTTGCTGGGAGGGATTTGCATAAGCGCAACAACTCGCAGCTGCGATGCTATCACGACGTGACAGCCAGGGTTTCATTGCATTTTACCCGTCAACAGCTCCGGGTGTGGGATTCACGAGCACATTGGTGAGTTTTAATATCTTCACTATGCTCACTTCGTACCCCCGGCTTGTTCACACTATCTTCTCGGGGGGGTCGGGTTGTCGGGCGGGCGGGTGGGGGCTTGTGCCGGTCGTTGGCCGCGGGCTGGGAGTACGCAGTGTGTTGCTGTGTGGGTTGGCGGGCGGGTGGGGGGTGAGCGGGTAGTTGTTTGTCGGTCGGTGGGCGGGGGTGGGGTGTGTGGCGGGAGGTGGTCGGGGTGTTCGGTCTTTTTGATTTGCCAGGGAACGTTGCTCAGGGATGTAAGATGTGATTACCTGAGCTACCAGCTTGGTAGCCCAGCGTTGTGAAGCTCCATGGGCATGGTTGTCGCAGTTTGGCTTAGCAAGGATTTTTTTATTAATGTTGTGGTCTGTATGTATCGTTCGTTGTTTGCTTATACGAGGGGACTTGTTGTTCCGTTCTTGTATGATACTCGGATGGTGTGCATGAACAGCGGGCCATTACGCGTTAGGGACTTTCGGTTTTCACAGTCATCCTTGCCTTTCAGTTTCTAACAGTTTGGCACGGTGCTCACCATTCCCTTCATCAAGGGCAATGGCTGCGCATGCTGGGCAGAAGGTTTGGACAAAGTCCTGGGGCTGCTAAGAGCTAGAGGATGCTGCTAAATTGTGTTTCTTCGCAGGTTCCTTGTGTGTTGACCAGACAGAAGAGCCGTGGCGCAAGCGCACCCGGTTCTTCAGCCATTGTGTGTGGAGGCCCATGTAGAGTTTACTTCCTCACACCTTGGTGTTTGGTCTTGTTTAAGTTAAGGTGTTCAGCGCTGTATTCGAAGTAGCTTCGAGTGCTTTACAAAGTTATGGTTGTACTAGTTTGTCCTTTTTTCCGGGGCGAATGGGCAAAGTTCCTCGGTGGCTAGAGTAGTTTCTTCTTCATCTTCTCCTATTGGCGGCTCAGGCGTGACAACAGCTTGCTGTTAGGGGTGGAGTTGGGGCGAGGTTACTCTATAGCCAGCGCACAAAGTTTAGCTACTGCAATTAGGTGCGACTTATCTTGGGTCATTGATTTCTTTCTAGGCTTTGTATTAGGGTTGATGATCCGCTCTCTCCTAATCTTGCGGTTTTCTGTTTGACAAGACATTCCACGATTTACAATCGTGGGCCTTTGACGGAAGGAAGACCGATATTTTTGCTAACGATCTACCAGGAAAAGCAGCCAAAACCTCCGAAATAATGCTGAATGAGACCTGATGCACGGGAGTGGTGCAGGAAGCGGAGGACATGTTCGCAGGGGGAACCAGGGGCGAGGCTGCAGGTATTAGAAAAGGGAGCGGAGAGGAGATCCCCACCACATAATGACATGTAAACATCACTCTTGCGTTTAGGGGTACGGATCGCAGGGCACATCTTCTTCCCCAGATTTATGGGGGCAACTCTTCTTAATGGTGCGCTTCATAACCTCAGTACCGTCAGGCGTGGTTGTAATGGAGTAATCCAGTTTACCACATAGGGGTTTCGGAATTTTTTCTGGATTGTGCAGAGCAGCTTTTTCTGAGGCCAAAAGCACCTCTCACTCCGTGTGTCCCATTTGTAGTCGTCAGATGTGGATTGCCAAGGGGATCAAGTGACAAAGATGAATGCCAGCCACACTTTGACGAGTTGAAGAAGCGAAAACACCCACAATTTCTCTACACGAGGTGCATCGTATTATGATGGTTGAACAGCTGACGCTGCATGCGACACTGCTGTTCAACAAAACTTCTCAACCAGACGCGATCTGTTCATGTTTTTCTGCTAGAACCCTCCCTGATTGTTATTCTCCTGTCCCACACTTCCATTGGCCGTGTATTGAAAGTTCTTTTCAATGGGCGCAATTCATGGGCGCAAATATTGCTGTGCATTATTTATGAATGCAGATATATGGGACGGCGCTTGTGTGCGTCGAATATATGATTTTTTGTTATGGAATTGAAAATTGTTGCAATGCAGTTTTACCAGTATTAACCTTCTTATGAAAAGTATTATAAAACCGGCATAAATAAGGGAAAGACCAGAGGCCATATGCATGATTATTTGGCGGAGTCAGAATAATAACCCACGCAAATCCTTGAGGGGTAAGCTACTTTTTGGCCTTTGAAACGCCTAGATCGCCTCTTTTTTACAATTTTCTTTTACTTTTCTGTTTGAGAGGGTTATGAAAGTTTCCCCGTACGCGACCTATTCTAGCTGCAGGAACTCCGGAGACTGTAGTACTTTAGCCTTAGCATAGTGCCTGCCTTGGAAGTGAGCCCTTTTTAGCCTTCCCGACCCCTCATCATAACCCCGTCGAGAACTGTATGGCCTCGATTGCGGTCACGTTTGTTTATAATTGTTTGAGCAAGAACAGTGCAGAATTTGCAGAATTGCTGGGAATTCTAGTGCAAGGTCATTTGGCTATCCATAAACTTGTGGTTTTACGAAAAAACGGCGACCTTTTCGAAACCGCTGCAGACGCTCGCTGCTGACGTTCAAACCAGTCGATTGCAAAGTTAGCGTAATTTTCATCGGGTAAAATATTCGAGCCTTTTCTATTCTGCCTCGATTTGTTATTTTCTGAATTTGCTTGATCGAAGAATGCTCTTATTTTTATTCAGTGTTTCAACGGTACAGTTTGAAGAAAAAAAAAGATAATACCTTCGGTGTAAATGAAAGGCAGTGGGCACGATTGCTGGGGTCGGGCGGTTGTTGCCAACGTCATTGGTGGAAGGGCTGAGCAGGAGGTGGAGGCAAACGCCTTCTGGCAGACCTTCCAGCAACAACCCCCCCCTCCAAATCGCCCATTATCGTTAACCAGTTCTTCAGACTCGCCAAGCATTTTACTTCAGTAGGAGACGTCCTAGAGGGTGGAAGTGTTGGTCAGCCTGGGAGCAAGGCCATCCATGATAAACCCGCGGGCCGTTGGCGTGATATATGGTTCCCTATACAAACTACACCCAAGCAGAACTCGAAGAAAGCGACCACAAGACTGTGAAAGAGTCTTGACCTCAACCGGGACTCGAAGCCACACCTGACCACCGTACCGGGGAGTACGCTGTCCATTACGCGCTCCTCGGTTAAGCGTGAGGTGAGGATTCGAGTCCCGCATGGGCTTAGAATTTTTGCCCATAACGCAATCTTTTGTAATACCTGAGGGCGCGGACTGTGGCGCTAAACATCAGTCATCATAATACAGCAAGTGTGAAGGGAAATCCTTAGAGACCTTTTTCTCAGTTTTAAAACAATTTTTTGTTATTTATTGTCATTAAACACATCTCCATGTTTTTTCAAGGTAGTGCTTTCCTTCTGCACTCACATGGCTTTTCAAAGTTTGGCACCTACTGAGCGCGAGGGGGG
>MU931336.1:0-22711 GCA_036418165.1 Cooperia oncophora
CTAGCGCCTTGAGACACTGATGGTCGCAAGCGAACGCCGATGAACGCTAATAGACGCTAGCTCGACATCCATACTTTCCTAGTCGTGGTGCATTCATGCTATAGGTCTCTGCACAATAGATGAGGAAATTGGAAAACGCAACCTCCACCGTAGCCATTGGTTCTTATCTTAAGAAGTGCTGAGAGAACGGACTGAATATTTTCAAGGTGTTCCGCGTACTTAGAAAGCCGTATGAACGGCTAAATTTAGAGAATCCCAAACGCTGGCGTGTTGCGTGTTTTGCCTGTGGGTGAAGCTTATTAAGACCCAGTGTCACTATAACCAGCGTCCTTTCCTCCCACTTTCGTGTGAGGAAAGAGGCACGCACACTCGGTTACGTGACATCTAGAGCTTTTTGTGGCGGAACTGTGACGACACCCTGTGACTCAAACGAACAGAGGGCAGCGGGTGCCAAAGCATCGAGACGTGCCAAAAAAGTATGGCGAGCCAGGAAGCGGGAATTTTCAAGGGGAGGGGACTCCAGGGTGGGTGGCCACATATCATGTGTGAAAAACTGGAATATGTGAGGTCACAATGAGCACAAAATGCAAGAAGGACTAGAGGATGCAGAGAAAAAGAGATGTTCGACGCATTGAAAGGAAATGACTTCAAGTTGTCCGTAGACCCGCACGCTCCTACAGCTGTGCACGTCCACCTCGCTAAGGCACACATTTATACCCCATTATATGTTTTTTTCTGGAAAACCGCCAATAGATTTCTGATCATTCGAGTAACAACAATATCGTCATTCACAAAAAACTCACGCTCTCCGATCACTGTGGTGTGATGATAATACACTAGAAGGTAAACTGGAATTTCGGGCCAAAACTGTAAGAAAACTGATATGGAGCCGTTTGACGACGAAGGGGGGGGGGACATTTTCTACTGTCACCGCTTGCCTAGTTTCGGTTTATCTGCTTCCCTAGTTCCGGTATATAAGTCTCTTTCTGGCCAAACCTAAGAACTCTTGTGAAGCTGAGAAAGCTCATGTAGTCATCATGGTAAAGCATGTCAACTCGAGAAGAGCCTGCCTAGGTAAGCGAAAGTGCTAAAATGCCCCCCCCCCCCCCGCCCGCCGGCAATACCGTCGTCAAACTGTGCCACCGAAACTGATGAATGATCAGCTATTTGCTTGACTAAATAGCGTATTTATCGAATAGGTCGAATATTTCTGTGGGGAAATTGCCATCACCAAATGCTTTCACTGATCGCGGTGCGCTGAGCAGCTGAACGAGTGGTTTTTGAGATCAGTACAAGAATGTTGAGTCATGGGTGGAGATCTTAAGCAAGAACTCGGATCCGCACCTCATGCATCTAAGACGAGAGGTGGTTCCGGGTTTCCACACGGTTTTTTTCCTTGCCCTCTCACAGTCAGCCCAACGGCTTCTGCGGCAAGCCCAGCGTACTCCCACCATGGCTCGTAGTACGTTGGAGAAGCCCCAGCTTGGTGGGTCGTACTTGGTTGCTGGATGGAGGGAACTCGTATTTGCTCTGGAGAGTTGATAGTTGAATACTCCTGTCACGGGTGCGTGGTCCCCCTCTCAACGGCAAACTTTTTGTAAGTAAGTTCCTGGGAAATTCGAAAAGTGTGGTAGTGGGAGTACGGAAAAGCTAGAAAATAGAGAGGGGTCGCAGCAGGTGGCGAAGTTGAGGGGGAGATGGCGTCGTATTGTTCCAAAGTTTCCTCACAGGTAGGACGTACCCTGACTCACACAAACGATGGCGCAGCGGGATAAGCGCTCTTCCTGATTAGAACTTGTTTGTGTAGTAGCGCCATCTGTGAACAGAATGATGGGGCAAGGTTTAAAGTGACAAGTCATTACACCTTCGCTTTGGCGTGGGTTACGATTTCGAGGAAATGGTGAATTATTTGGAGAGCTATCTCGACAAAATGACCACGAGAGGGTAAAAAACTCTTTGTACTAGTTGTTTCCGTGCAGTACAACACGTAAAAAAAGCCAAACGGTGGTAAATGTATGTCATTGCTTCGACGGCAGCCTGTCTGGGAATGGATTCGTTTTTCCGCCGGCCTCTTATTTCGCTGTAATATAGACGGTGACCAAAGCTCTGACAATTTTGTGTTTGTGCGTTTTTGAATGGTCATTGGTCCGTTTTCTCTCCGATGGGTTAACTGGATTCCGCAAGCCATTTGGAACTGCTGTATGAAGCATCTATCCAATCATTTTCGATTTCTTCTCACAGTGTCTCGAAAAAATCAAAAAGTCACAAATGCTCTTTCCAGCCTCAGTCACTGTATGAGGCGGGATCTTCTGGTCGGTGCTTGTTGCTTGAATGTGCTCGCCACGTTGCCTGCTCCTCAATAAATTTCAGCAGAAGGCAACGGCTATGAAATATGTCGGACGCATACTCTTTCCAGCCTCAGTCACTGTATGAGGCGGGATCTGTGCCACCGGAAAGACCTCTCCTTTCTTCATCGAGCGCATCGTAAAGATCAATGCTGCCAACTCTCAACAACGCGTTCTCCGCGATGTACTGAAGCCATGAGTGTCGTAGCACTTCGGCCCGGGTGGACATGCGCTTGCAAGACTGGGAGCCAGCATATCCTGCCAAACCCACGAACTGCCGCTTGTGAAGAGCTGTTTCCCGATTTGGGCAAAGACCTTTGGCTTCCCTACTAAGCATGGTCGGATCCCATGAATTATGCATCCCTTTTTTTTTTTTTTTTTTTTTTTTTTTTTTTTTTTTTTTTTTTTTTTTTTTTTTTTTTCCCCCCCCCTTTTTTTTTTTCCTTTTCTGGCAAAAAGTCTCAGGAATTCGATGGCGCGTTGCTGCCTGTTTGGGACGATTACAGCAGAAGAATTGCGCGACCATTTGTCGGAACTTTGGAAAACGACTCGTAAATGTGTTGAGGCTGGAGGAGGTATTTCTAAACACTTGTTGGAAATGTTGTATGAGGTCATTGTTACTGATTAGATGAAGACTCCCAGACGTTTAGTTGGCTGATTTCCTTTTCGGAACGGTTATTTTTTATGCTACCGAAGTATTTTGAAAAATTGCCAGAACTTTTTGGTCACCCTGTAATACGATACTTGGCGTTTGTACTGTACCACTTTTTCTCTAGGCGTCGCTGTTATTGGCTGCTCGGCCCGAATCGTCAGAGACAAGGCAAAGGACTTTTTTTGAGTTGAACCTATCAAGTCGTCCAAAGCGTGTGAACACCATACATCTTTTTTTGACAGGGTGTCCTTCGATCACTTTTTCAACAAGTTCGTGCTAGTGTATAAAAAGATTATGGTTGTTTACTGCACGCAAGCCTGTGAGGTTCGGCAACCGGGAGGGCTGCTCTATTGCACTTTGACTGCTTCACTAGATCCTGCTGACAAGTGTCACCAGGTCAAACCTGTCAATTCTTGCGAATCTGGAGCAAGCCCTTCTAGACGCCATGGGTGAACCTGACAACTCCTGTAAAGGCACGAAAAGGCTCTATAAATGGGCTGATTTTGACGCGGAGTAGCAAGAGTGCAAAATGCCCCCTCCCTGGCCGCAGAACTACCCCGAAAAGACTCACAGGAATTCACAAGTGGATCCCAAGTCTGAGCTGCATTCTTCGGTAGCGCTGGGTATCTCTCGCACCAGCGTTGTACGGGAGGGCTTCGATAGTTGAGAGAATGCTCACTGTGTGCTTTTTGATATTTGTACTCAAAAACCTTGAGTGGACATCCCATATGAGTCTCCAATTACTGATAAGTGTGTCTGGAAGACTGTATAATGGGACCCAGAAAAGCTTCATCTGTGCAGATTTAATGTGACACGCTCGAAACTTGTCCTGTATTGAGCTTCTATGGAATCAAGCTGATTAATCTGGGTGCAGTTCGGCGACGGGGGAGGGGTGGCATCTTGCACTTCCATTGCTTTCCTGGTTGTGGAAGCCTGCAGCACCATGTTAGTCCTTGAATTACTTCTTTAGAACCTGTCGTTCGTCTATGTTTCTGTTGCGACTATCTGATAACAGTAAGACTCACTCCAAAACAAAATTGATCGAGCTGTTGTATACAGCAAACGAAAAATGTGCTTCAAATAATATTGCATGTGGCAGCAAAGTAACAAAAAGTAAAACAGTGAACGACATCTGGAATTAGAGAACCAGAAATCGCGGAGACTTTCTTCACGTCCCAGTAAGAGGAATATACTGTGCTCACTTCTCAACAGTGGTTTCTTTGCTGCTTATCAGCTGGTGTGACTTGTGTGCAGAACGAGTATTGGAATGGTTTACATTTTAAAACATATTGACGCATCTGCTGGAACCACGAGCGAGAAGCGAAAAATCGAGAACAACAGTTCACAAGGCAATGGGTGTTGGTCCTACACATCAGCTGCTCAAGGACTCCTTCGGGTCAACGGTGATGCCGCCCTAGAAGTCGCGTAGATGAGTCCGCACAACGTCGCGAACGCCATGAGAGGGACGCCTAAAAGACAACCTATACACTCAGCTCCGTGGTCCTAGTCTATGCCGTGTAAGACGTAAACGGGTCTGCAGCTACAGTAGCGTGTCCCTTATCGTTCAAAGAGTGCACGATCCGAAAAATGGTAGAAAGGGAACCGTCCGCTCACCTAACGACAAGGTCAATATGAGGTGGAAACCTGAGGCCAGAAGTGAATGGAATGCCGAGGTCTCTGATTATACTACCACCCTTTCCTGGTCTCAGCGGTATGCCGTCAAAGCGGTACTCCTTGGTCAGCTAGCCCCTTTCCGAAATATTAGGCTGTTATTTAAACGATTGTCAAAGCCGCTATTTAGCCCAAGCACTTTAGTGGACAGGATTACTAAAAGCTCTACATGCCTCATCACAATTCTCATCATCATACATACCTCCTATGCACCTTCATCAGCTGCTTAAAGGCTGAGCCCGCATTCAATTTGATGAGTTATGCGGCTCAAATACTCATAACAAGGTACCCATAACCCCTTAGTGAAAAAAATCAGAAAAAAAGAAAAGGATAAAAAAGGATAAAGTCTTCGCCGTTGATCAATCCCCTTGGGGGATGCGGCACGCATTCTACTTCCATTCAGATTCGTAGTGGCTTATTGAATGCGATGTGGCCTATACAATGACTTGCGGTGGCCAGGCGATGTACAAGTCAGTGTTTTATCCTCCCAGACGAATCTGGTACCAATTTACCGTCCCCGGAGGCTAGAAGGCTTGGTTGGCCTGGGCGAGCGTCGACCCGGGATTCGAACCCGACGCCGCGCGAGTGGTAAGTGCGCCACTTGTCACTGCACCACCTCACGCCTTCAGAAAAAAAAAAGAAAAAGAAGAAAAAAAATCGAGAAATCATAGGAAAGGCTCTATGCGGAGCCCCTTGTAATCGAGGTTGTTGTGCTCAAGGCAAAAAGGAGGTGCGGTTGCACGAATTCTCACTTGTTGATATCAGCTGTTTTGCCTTATCACCTCACTCTCACCACTGGAGAGAAGCAGCAGCGAAACAATCGCACCATCAGGTAACCATTAGAAATGAATAGAGGGCGGTGCCAATGATTGGAGGTTGGGCCAACGAGAAGAACGACGGCATCGTGGTTCTCCCTCAATCGTTTTTGCGCCGCGAAAGTGGAGTAGTTGTTGCCCCTGCGGACCTAACTGCCTGCTCACGAAGAGAGAGGAAAATATCAGCCGAACGTGGACGCTGCCTTTTAATAAGTAACCAAATGTTCTGGGATGCCTCGATGTCTTCTGATAGATATAGCGTGGAAACTAGGAGTCGAAGAGAGAGAAACCCTTTTTGTGACATTTTTGTTGCACTTGTACCCAGGGCACATTGTTGTTGGGGATTCCCCAATGGGGGGTCTTATTTGGCCGATGGGGGGGGGGAGGAGGTCGTAATGTCAGTAACGACCAGCGCAAAGGCGTCAGTATGCTGAGCCCTGTATAGCGAAACTGGCTTTGTAGAGAACCCGGATATGTAAAAAATTGCACAAAATGTTCATCGATTGAACTACTCAAAAATTAGCTGGAAATATTATTAAGTTGACGTAATTTTGTCAGTACGTACACTCGAAATCCCTGAGATCGGGTAGGCTTGGCAGCATATTTCAACTTAACGTGGAGGTGTCTATGCTTCCGGTGAGATATTTTCATTTTGACACAATTGGTGTCGTGTCTCTGTCCAACACCGAACAAGATGACAGTTGTCCCAGACTGGAATACTCCACGAGTAACCAAGTTAGTAACCTAGTTTTGTGCCATGCTAAAATGTCACGCCAACCTAGCATATCGTTTGTATAGACGTTTTCTAGCAGCTGGTCTCCTTCATCGGACTCACCCAGCAATTGACGGAGCACGTATCCGGCAGTGTGCGCTTGCCGTTTGCGGATGATTGGGCGGACAAGCCTCATCATCCGCAACGGGCAAGACTGTAAGCAAGTTCGTAGGTTGGCCATGGACCTCCGCAAATGCTACAAACACATCTGCTCTCGAAGGCAGCCAATGCGAAGAACTTGAACCATTCCACTACCTCTGCGTGGGAGCATAAGCATAGCTGGAATAAGTATACTTGGAACAAACTTGGACGAGTGGACGCTAGTTTGAGCCGAAGGTCGCTGGTGGACGCTGTAGGTCGCTGATGGACGCTGCCGTAAAGTATGAACGCAGACTCAGCGATTGGAAAGCACAGCTCCGCACTCGCCATACGTATGAGCCGCGGTTGGGGAAAAGGACCATAAGACGCAGTGAAAGGCTCCACCATTCCCCCCCCCCCCTTCCTTCCTATTCCTCACATATGTTAGCGTCATGAGAGCTGATCTGTTTATCTCAGGGCAATGTTGAAGAATTCGAAAACTAATCAGTAGCCTGCTTTCAAAGGCAGCGTCCACGTTCAGTTAAGATTTTCATCTCCCTTCGTGAGCAGGTAGTCAGGTCCTCTGAGGCAACAACTACACCAATTTCGCGGCGCAAAAACGCGTGAGGAGAGTCACGATGCCGTCGTTCTTCTCATTGGCCCAGCCTACAATCATTGGCACGGCCCTCTACTCATTCCTAATGGTTTTCTGATGATGCGGTTGTTTCGCTGCTGCTTCTCCACGTCGAGTGGTGATAGTGAGGTGATAAGGGAAAAAAGCTGATATCAACAAGTGAGAACTCGTGCGATCGCACCTTGTCTTCGCCTTGAGCACGTACAACCTCAGTTAAGCAAGGGGTTCTAGATAGAGCCTTTCCTATGATTTCTTTTTGATTTTTCTTTACTAATGTACCTCTAGTAGTCTTAGTTACTTGCTACCTTTTTATAAGTATTTGAGCCGCATAACTCATCAAATTTGAATGCGGGCTCAGCCTTTAAGTACCTCATGAAGCGATAGCGGATAAACTGCTCGATTGTGACGATTTAGCGTTATATGTCATCGGCCAACCTGAAAATAGCTCTCGTTTCGTCCCTTTGACCAACAAGTTGAAAGATCAGCGAGCAGTCGAACCACGGCAGTTGGATGTGGTTGATTTCAAAAGTGAGTTCAGAAAATTGACTTTTCTCTTCAGGTTCCCGTTTTCCTTGTAGTCTTTCCTCGGAGAGCTCCATCAAAACTGCTCCGTTTCTTTATGTTTTCTCCCAATTCAGAGACCAGAAATTCATTAATCGCGAACATTATGAAAAAAGATCATATGTCCATCTGGAGTATAGGACATTGGGGCAGTTTGGTGACCGGGGGGGAGGACATTCACCTTTTTGCTCTTCCCATCGGCGTGTCGGCCCATTTAGAGAGCCATTTCCTGAGTACAAGAGTTGACAGGTTTTGCCTGGTTAGACGAATTTGCTAACAAGAGTTTACAGGTTTCACCACAATGGCACCGTAAACCAGAACTAGTGAAGCAGCAAAATTGCAAAATGTCCTCCCCCTCCCTCCCCCATCGCCGACCTGCGCCGAACAAGATCGACCACAGAGCCGGCCCTAATCTACCCGAAAAAAGGAAACTCAAGTTAAAGTAGTTCAGTTGTTTGACTTTAGGTTAAGATACTAAATCACTTGGAGAGCGGTATGAGCAACAACGATAGTATCTTGGGGGGGGGCATACCTGTAAGCGCTTGTCAGCATACCAAATCCTGCAAACTTACATGTGCTACGGTTTGTACGGCTACGGTTTGGCGTGTAGCTGGCAGTGCGCCGCGCAAGAGGAGTCCCCAGCGGCACACGAGTACACTACTCTCCAGCTCCTCTCCCGTAGGAGAAACGATGGCGCGCTACTGCAGCTGCGGACTACTTCACGGACCAGGACCCACAGGAGTGAGTATTGAGACTGTGCCTGAGAAAGCCTCCATACTTCGCGAAAAGCCGCTGTTGGCGAGTGAACGAGCGGCAAATTTTTTCATATTGTTGAAATATTGGCATAACTCGCATTTTCACGGAATTTTAGCATTTAATATCTTCACCTTTCCATCCACCCACCAAATTGACGAAATTACCTGTTTGTGTTGTAATGAGAGGCTTTTTATCGTAGGAAGCATGAGTCATTTTTCTATTCCTACTCGTCTATCCACTCATTTTTCAAATTAGTCACTTTGTTGTTTTTTTTTGCCCTCGCTCGTGCCCGATCATATGCCAAGGTCAGTAAAAGTAACTTTATAGCAGCGGTAAGAACTTCAGTTAAAACTAGTTTTGATAGATAAACAAAGTCATTATTGAAGTTGGGAGTGGTTACGTAATTACATGAATTTTCCGTGAGCTACTAAACCCGGAACGTCAATAGATACTATAGTAGTTGGCAAGGGGTCGAGTGGTGCAAAGTATGCGTGGCAACCGGAAGATGGGTTTTTTCCTGAGTAGTAGACTGCGTAATTTTGGAACACTTATCATGAGAAGGTGGAACTGCAAAGGTGGAACTTGTGAGATCGCAGCGATCATAAAACTCGTACCGAATAAGGAACTTCGATGTTCCTCTGTTGGATAAAGGCGTTGGTTCTTGAGGCGTGTGGAGTTGTTTCTTCAGCTCCATAGTCGAAATTTCATGCGTAGCAGAATATCATGTGAAAAGGGAATGTCAGTGATGACTGGTATGGTCTGATTGTGTTCCTCAAGCACAGAGAACCAATTGAATGACTCTAGCGGGTTGCAGGGACGATCGACAGAGGGGGAGGGGAATTCAGCACTTCAGTGCTTCCCTAGTTCCGGTTCACAGGTCTCACACTGATAAAACCTGTGAAGTTTTGTGAAGCCGGAACAAGCTCATCGAACCATTATATTGAACCTGTTAACCCAAGAAAAGGTTCTCTAGATTGGTCTACACGTGAATGAGAAGTAGGAATAGTATGAAATGTCCTACCCCTTACCCCTCCCTTCCACGTCGCCGAACTGGCCCCAGGGACAAACGGACACGTTGCTGACGCTCACTTTGCAAAGTGTGAACGTGCCCTGACTCGGTCGTTCAATGATAAGCTTCTGCACAGATGGTGGAGTCATGAACCGAACCTGTACTCTTGAAGCGCAGTGTTGGAGGTATCGCAGGTGCTAGGGGGGGGGGGAGGAGGCTACGAGAGCAGCCGCAATGAAATTTTAGGAATGTAGTGGGTAAAACAAACAGTGTGCGTCAGCAGTTAAGGCAAGGTAATGGGAATATGGGCGTATGAATTCATAAAGCCGTGAAAAAAGCTTGACCAGGCGGGATACAATACCTTTTCCAACCAAGCCCTACACTAAGACCACGGCTACTTTCAGGTACATGCTTTAAAATTTTCTAGGAGATCCGAGATCCGATGATCCGATTGAAATTTAGATCTGTCTTGCAGGTGTTCTGTGCTATATTTACACACGTGGTACGACTGGCCTGCCAAAGGGCTGCAGTCATCAGGCATTACCGGTGAGGTGCTTGTTTGATACTCCTTATTAGGTCTCGCAATCTTCCTTGTCGCGAACGTTACGTCAAACAGTCCGTTGACCATCACATGCAATCCTAACGCGACCTAGTAATGTCTAGAGGAAGGGATGGTCGCTGTAATGCTCAAGAACGCTCTGCACTCTCAGTTCTTCTTGTAAATTCTAGTTGACAAATCTGAGAACTTTTGTGGAGCTGGAAATGGCACAAGCGAGCCACTTTGGCTACAGGGAATCACGAGCCTTCGCAAGGGGGCCTGTGCAAGCTTCGCTGAGTACCATTTGGTCAGAAGAAGCGTAAAGGACTGCTCAGCGTGGTTCGGCAACGGCGAGGGGGGGGCATTTCGCACTTTTGCTGCTTCACTAGATCCGGTTTACAAGTCTCACTACACTTAAATCTAAGCACTCTGGTAAATCTGGAGCAAGTTCGTCTAGTCATCATGATAGAACCTGTCACTTTTGTGAGCTCCTAAAATGGCTCTCCAAATGGATCGTCGCGTCGATGAGAAGTAGCAGAATGAGAATGCCTCTCCCCGTCGCGAACTGCCCAAAATTTCAAAATTTCAAGCTCCGGTTTTGAACGAGGGTCCGCCTGCTCCCACCCGTTGAAAACTTCGAGGTTGACCTCACTCGTATCAGTGAGGACCTAGAGTCCTAGAAGATCCAGCTGGGCAAGGAAGAAATGCAGTCGACAGTCATTTAATTCTTCCATACTGTAGTTTCTCGATTAGCCAGTGTAAAATTCAGTGTTCCTCCCAGAAATCTAGACCAGATTATAGATTTTGACGGTTGAAATGCTTGGTTGACCTGGAGAAACTGGAAGGGGTTCTTGAAGCTGGGTCAGCGCTAGCCACACTATCCATCCCTCCCTACCCCAGGAAGCACTGATATCCCCTATCGGGTGCAGTTCGACTACGGGGAGGAATGTATTCTGTTTTTTTTTGTACTTTTGCTACTTCCCATGAAGGTGTCCACCCATCTTTTTTTTGTACTTTTGCTACTTCCCATGAAGGTGTTCACCCATCTAGGGAGTTTTCTCGAGTTCACAGGTTTTACCATAATGGCTAGACGAGCTTGTTCCAGCTTTACAAAAGTTCACATGTTTCACCAGGAAGAGACTGTAAACCGGAACTAGTAGAGCAGCGAAAGTGCAAAATGTCCCCCCCCCCCCGTCGCCAGACTGTGCCGCCTATCTTTTTCAATTGAAGACGTCCCCTGTTACCTGAATTATATATTTGTTTGAAATAAAATTTGTGAAATATTAATACGCTATACAGGTACTACTCGATGGTGGTTGGAACAGCCAGATCGTTCGGTTTACAGCCATCATACAGAATTTATGGGTCGATAACAATTTATCACACTGCAGCCGGTATTCTAGGTGGGAGAAAGTTGTTCTTTGATCGCGTTTCCTGATGCCTACGTTATGAGAGCTTCCCGAGACTGAATTGGCCTTTTATTTATAACCATTGTGGAACAATGCGCTGCGTTCGAGATGTGATGTTATTCGGTGGTTCACGTAAAGTACATAATGTGTGAAACACAACGGGGGGGGGGATTTAACTCAGCGACTGAGGGAGGTTGTCGCATGAAAAAAATTGTGGCTGTTCTTTCCCCGTTTCGGTCCATCTACTCCCTTGAAGTTGCGAAGTTGCTAGTTCTAACGATCGCAGATGTCTCTTCGTTTCCAGCCATTTGAAGGCAAAGTTTCGGATTAAAGATGCGCGAACTGAAGGAGTTACCAGCATTAGTCTGCCACTTTCCTTGGCCAAAAGTGCACAGGAGCGGGGCTAGACGGCAGTGATACTCAGGTGCGTCTTCCGATTCCGCCGCGCCATTTTCAAGGTCCAGCATTTGCTGTGATACTACGATCTCGGAGCGAAGCATGCACTCATTGTCAGTGGTGGAGAATAACCATAAAACAGAGGGCGCAGACGAATAGCATGTCATCCTGAAGGTCCAGCCCTAGCGTCGATTCCAGGGGCCCGTAGGGCGTGCTTATTCGGGCCGTGGCAGCATCAGTTGAGTATTGAGAAGGCACTCTGGTATGGTCACCCTCCAGCCCGTTTCCCTACTTTTGAGGGGAGAAACCGGCGTGCGGGAAAGGGAGCCATACCAAAGCAGAGATCCCAAGTGCAGAATAGATCTGTGGCGGGGGGGGGAAGCAATTTTCCTCCCCCACAGTCTTTGATGAGGATGTGCCTGGTTTTAAATAATACTAGTCGACATTGTGTGTGATGGCGAAATTCCAGGAGTGGGTCAGGCGATCTGTCGCGGCTCGTCCTGGCTGATTCGGAAGCGATTTTCAGCCAGTAACTTCTGGAAGGATTGTGTAAAATATCATTGTACGGTAAGAGCTCAAGGAGCATTTGACAAGTAATTCATGTATTACGTGTCTGATTACCACTAAGATGCTCTTATGATCATTTCTAGGCTTCACAATATATCGGCGAACTATGCCCTTATTTGATAGTCCACCCAGTTGTTCCCGGAAGGAGGCTTCAAATGGCATTCTCTCTATGGGAACGGTCTCGTGCGAAATATGGCAACAATTTGTGGACCGATTCCGAGTGAAAATTGGCGGAAGTCTATGGTGCTACTGAAGGCACTTCGAATCTTGGTACGTTTACAGTACCCGGCCCTACATCGTTTATTCCCTGTTTTGCGTCGAAGTCAACTTTTTACATTTACAGTGAATATTGATTGATATGTTGGTGCATGTGAATTCCTTCATATCCTTTTACAAGATGTTTTATCCACTACGATTAATCGGGTAGACGACAAAAGCGGCGAAGTGGTACGATCGCAGTCTGGGCTCTGTGTGACTTGTAATCCAGGTGAAGGAACTTTTTGAAGCGTTCTACAGAGCAATATCTGGTCGAGGAAAATATTGAAGGCATAAGGCGCTATGATATGGCACTTGCTGAAAAATAGTAACATAGTATAAAGCAGAATAATGACGAAAAGCGAAAAGAAAACTGCGAAGAACGCGCTTGCTAGGGCTGCTGGTCATATCCGGGCTCGCAGAAGACACCCCCCCCCCGCCCCTGACGTCGTTTCCATCCGTAGTCTCTCATTCGGTGCTTTTGCAAAGGGGATTCTATTCTGCCTCACAGACCGCTCGAAATGAATTTCAGTTGGATTCGGAGACCTTGAAAAACTTTATTCCATCCTTTTCGAGGACTGCGTGAAAAGGGGTCTTGTTGAGGGTCGGAGAGCACCCTATGGAGCATCTCAGCGGTCCTCGGAGAGCCGCTCTCGCTGTGGTAGACTGGGCCTCTAATAAAAACGATCTGGCCGAAACATCTGGCCATGATGTAGATCCATCTAACAACCTGGTGTGCCCAGAAGAATTTATCAGATGGAACAAAAGGCATCTACAACCGTTAACTAGAGGGGGGGGGGATTTTTGTATCCCACACAATGAACCTCACTTGTTCACCTCTTCCACGATATCAATGTTATTTACCATTTGTACATTTAGCTAGGAGTATGGTTCAGTTGTTGTTACGCGTTTGATGAATAAACATCAAAACCCTCGACTGGCAGAAGCAAGATAGAAGCAGTAGGAACAAGCGGCGAGCACGGCATTCTACCCACGGACCAAGAACGGAAGATATACGATCAGAGAAGCAACTCAGCAGTAAACTTCGTCGACGCGTCCATCCTCAGTAAGTTGGAGCTTCCCACATTCGATGGTAACATTCTCGACTATCCAGAATTCTCTGCGAGGTTTTCGACGTTAGTAGGAAGCAAAACCCAACTTGATGACACAACAAAATTTTCTCTGCTCAAACCTTGCCTCCGCGGTCGCGCTCTGCAATCTATTCAAGGCCTCTCAATGACACTATGGAACTACAAGATCGCCTCGAATATCCTAGCAACTCATTACGATGACAAGGTTACCATGAAACACATCCTCTACACAAAGTTGTCCCAGTTACCTAAATGTGATCAAGAAGGACGCAACCTGCAGACTTTATACAATCAAATGTTCGCATTGGTTCGACAGTTCACCGATGGACAGGACGATTCTTCTGAAACAGGTTTGGGAGCGATTCTCCTCAACAATCTACCTGCCAAAGTGAGAAGTCAAGTCCATGACAAGACGTCGAATAGTCATAATCTCTCACCAAGTGAACTGCTTCACTTACTTACCGACGTAGTACGTAAGGAAGCTACATTCTTCGAGATGGACTATCATGCTCACTCAAACCATTATTCACCTTTCTATTCTCCTACCGACGGATTTCACGCCGTATCTCGATCAAAATCACAAAGATCACCCACAGACCTGATGTCAAGGAAGAGATGTGTTCTCGTTGTCAAAACCCTAACCACCGTTCGTTCACGTGTGATGCATTCCCGACAGCAAGTGAGCGAAGCCGTCAAGCTAAAGAGTTGCACCTTTGCTACAACTGTCTATCTAGTAGGCACACAATGAAGGACTGTCGCTCCAAGCAGTCCTGCAACTTTTGCGCAAGGCGCCAAATTCATCCTTATGCTCCGCACGGATAAATCACGAAGGAGGATGTCTAAAAGGAAGAGCCCCACCTCATCATTCTATAACTCACCAGAATAAAACCCACCAACATATAATTACACAGACGAATGAGACCGACCCCACCCGTCATTCGGCAAAAAGTGACACAATATATATCACTCGCAGTATCTCATCTACAACAATAGAGAGATTGCCTACACAAGCGACGCTGATGTATACCCTGGTACGCCTTTTCAACCCATTAGATACCTCGAGAGCTACGATCGTGACAGCAATCCTTGACTCAGGTTCCAGCCAATCGCACATCTCAGACGACGTAGTGGAGAGACTTGGTCTCCCAAGTCTATCGTCAGAACATATTACCGTATCAACTTTCGGTACGACTACGCCTCTGCAACTGAAAGCTCATAGCCACATCATCGGAATTTGCACAGAGAACTCAAACAAGCAACTTCATCTGGAATCGTTGCCCATTCTGACTGGACGCTTGAGACACGCGCATACGATTCCCGACTCGCAAAGTGACCATGTCACAATATCCTCAAGTAAACCTTCTCTATTGATCGGCAACGACTATTTCTGAGATATGGTGCTCCCTGACGATTTCTACTTCGAGATACTTCCGAACGGTTACCGTTCACTTCACACCACTCTTGGCAATGTTATTGTTGGAAGCGCCTTCAACCTCGAAACTGTAGCCATCCATACCACCCCTTGCGCAAACGACAAGCGCTCCAAACCATTGCACCAAGACGGCCTGTCCAACCTTGTCCATAACTTATGGAAATCGGACGATAACGAAATAATCGACGACTCAGCTTAAGAGGATGATGATGACGTTTTTCTCCAATTCTTCAATAGCACTAGCGATCAGAGCGATCAGCGACACATTGTCCACGTTCGATCTGAATCCAATCTATCTCATTTGCCCGACAACTTTTCTATAGTAACTGATAAAAAAGCCACTCTTACGAAGAAGGAAGGTTTGCTGAGACCGTTCTCAAGCTCAAAAAGAAATGAATCAGCAAGGAAACTTGTTCAATGAAGACAAGACCTATCGCTGAGCTTCTCATGAATTCAAAGGCGGGAAATTCAATTAAGAAACGCGAAACAACGACGGAAAGCGAACGCGCAGTAAGGAGCCTTCACACCGAGCCAAAGAGCGAAAAGTGGATCAAAAAACCAAGCAAAAGCAAAAGAAGAACCAAAATATGAAGCCACATCAAGGATGGAGATGAAGAAGGAAACCTTCATTACGAAACCACTGACCAAATCTAAGGTCATCGAATCACCTGAGAAACAGTTCGCTGAAGCCAAAAGGAGAAACTGAATGCGAAGTCCTATGCCTTATAGAAGAACACAATTCATGCAAAGCGTCGGAAGAAGCCGAAAAGCGAACACTCTGCTGTGAAATCTCCTGCTCCATCAAAGAAGCACTGCTTCATCAATCCAGAACCGTCTCCATCGAGCCATGCACGTGGAAACAAGGAAAGATTCAGTCATGCAACTGTCACGAAATCGAAAACGCAACATCACCGCTAAACCAAGAATACCGATAACGAAGACAAAGATCTCCATATAAAATTCTAGTGATACTTTGTGTGCAGCTATCTAGCTTCCTACCCCTCTAGCTCTTCTTTCTTGTCCTGCTGGGAGTTTCTGTATCCTACACAGTAAACCTCACTTGTTTACCTCTACCACGATATCAATGTTGTTTACCATTCGTACATTTACTTCCTCCCAGCTAGGAGTATGGTTCAGTTGTTGTGACGCGTTCGATGAGTAAGCATCCTACGAAATCCTCGACCGGCAGAAGCAAGATGGAAGCAGTAGGAACAGGGGGCGGCTCTTCCCCACTTCTTGAAAAAGGTAGAGCGACAACAAATGGGGGAACGCGTCTGCTCTGCACCAAACCCAGCGCCCCCCCCCCCTTAACATGTCCCAGGGTGCGCAGCGAATAAGACTACATAAGGTGGCTGTATAAATGCTGTTGACACTAGTGCATCCCGGGAAGAGAATGATCAACTTTGACCGTTTTGTTATTCCGTTTTTCATTATATATTTGCATTCCAACCGTTATTACTATAAATTTCCGCCCTTTGTAGGTGAGAGCGGAGTTATGGTATCTACAATTACAAAGAACAACGCTTTGCTACAATTTGATGGTTATCTGAATAAATCTGAGACGAATAAGAAAATCATACACTATGTGCTTAGGAAAGGCGACAGTTGTTTTGTGTCAGGTTTGTGGATATTTCTGCAAGTTCAGCAGTACCCTTCAAGCAGGGCTGGGGAATCCCCTACAAGGGAGAGTCGTATTTGGTCGCCGGGAGAAGGGGGGGGGGTCGTGTTTGGGCTAAGCAACGTCTGTTTTGATAATTGATTTCTCTTGTTTCACGGACGATGTATAAAAGGGAGGGGAGACCTATTTACTTTTTCGCCTTGTGGGAGAGGTGGTTCTGGTGACTGTTCGTGATTTTGCCAGTTTCATGTGCACTATGTACACCATCTCCTTCCTCGCTCGACGGTAACATTCTTGGAAAAAGTTCGGCAAAGTTTCGGGAATTGGGGAAAAGTGGCAAGAAGCTGGGGAAAATCTGAGAATTGGCAGAAGGGAGGGGATCGCATTTTTCTCGCCGTCTTTCTCGTTAAGGAAGAATAGAGGGTTGGGGGGGGGTGGAGGTGGTACTAGCCCTCAAAAACAGGGCGAAGTCGTACGTACTTTACCTAAATCACCATCAATTGATGTGCCCTGGTTTGCCTAATATATTCTCTTAAATTGAAGGAGATCTGTTCTACTGGGATCGGCTGGGCTATCTGCCACTTCAAAGATCGTACTGGTGACACATTTCGATGAAAGGCGAGATTGTCAGCACTACTGAAGTCGAGGCTATACTGCATCCACAGAAAGGAGTGACTGATGCGACTGTCTATGGAGTGACCGTACCTGGTGAGCCACAACAGAGAACCTGATAGACTAAACTAGTGGGTCATGTGTAGTGAAACCTTAAAAGTTTAGGACGAGAAGGTCGGGCAGGAATGGCAGCTCTGGTTCGAAATCATGAAGACAATGCCACTGATGAGGAGTTTATTGAAAGAATTGGCAGTCGATTCAGAAAGTCTAGCGCTCTTATGCTCTATCACCGTTCATTCGGTTATGTCCTGATATCGAAAAAAACAGGTAATGTTCAAATATAAGGTGCCTCGCTATAAACTTTCAAAACATTCGTAATTCGGTTCTAGAAGGCCGCGGAGAGCGGAAATTGTGGAAAACGATAAGGCAAGGCACTTGGCGAACAATTGCGGGAGTCACACCCGTGGTGGGCGGGGAGTGCTATAGGTGGCCCGTGCTCGCTAGAATAACTTCCAAAATTCGCAAATTTCGATTCTAGAAAGATCCGGAAATTGTGAGAAACGATAGGCAAACTGTTTGGCGGACGAAATGAATGAAGCGCAGCCGCGATGGGCTAGGCGTTCGCCGAAAATGAAACGGTGCCGGAGACAAAAACCCTCAAGACACATCCGAAAAACTCCAGGAAATTGGGAGTATTTGAAACTGAGCACTGCTTGGGCAGATGAAGTTAGTGGGGGGATAACCGTGGGGGTATACCAAATGGTAGGTGCCGTTTATTCTGCGCTTCCTCATCAGTGTCAGGAGTGCTGTAATAAGAAAATTTTGAGGACTGTCTAGGGGTGGGGGAGGGGGGGTATATACAAGCAGTGAAGCGGTAAAGTGCGGTAATTCTCAAAATAATTTTTTCGCGACCATTCGGCCGGCCGATCCGACTAGCCCTCCCTCTCGTGGAAAACTTCTCACTGGGACCCACTTCACCCGGACACATCCGACTGGCCCTCCCCACCAACCATTTGATATACTCTCCTACGTTCTCCTCCACTAACTTCATCTGCCGAACCCTCAGTTTCACACCCTACAGTTGCCCGCCACTAACTTCATCTGCCAACCATTGCTCAGTTTCACATACTCCCCATTTCCTGGAGTTTTTCGGATGTGTTTTTAAGGGTATTTGTCCCGGCACCGTTCATTTCGGCGAACGCCCTGGCCATCGCGGCTATGCTTCATTTTCGTCCACCACCATCTCGTTTCCCCACAATTTCTGTCTCCGGGATCCTCTAGAACCGAATTTCGAATTTTTGAAAGTTTTGTAAGCGAGCACCCCCCCCCTATGCACGCCCCGCCCACCACGAGTGTGACTCCCTCATTTCATCCGCCAAGTGACTGCTTTATCGTTTCCCACAATTTCGCTATCCGGGATCTTCTAGAACCGAACTAGGAATTTTTGATGTAGTTCACAACTGTGGCGCACGCCCGCCCACAGTAGGCGGGGCTTAGCTCAGTTCATGTGTGTTCCGTACATCTTGGCCATGCGCCTACCCAACCCACCCTTGATCCGCCCCCCTGAATTGGCTCTTCAGGTGATTCTGAATTTCCGGACAGACAGACAAACAGGCAGAGGTTGCCGTTTATATATAGTAGGATAGGATGCTCGTTCCTATCCACGGCAACGCCGGTTATCTATTTATAGACTTGTTTAGCCCCTTTTTAGCCGAGTAGGCATTCTTCCACCTTTCCCAGGAGGTGCTGGTTGCCAAGAAAAAAGGCTACCTTCCAAATTTTTTCTTCTCTATAACAACAATCCCTAAACGATCAGAAAATCAGCCCTTCGAATAAGAGCAATTTAAAGGATTAGAGCGACGATTGAGGGGGTAAAGATGTTCTCGCGAAATCGCGATTGAATATGGAAACAATAGAGAAAAAATGGGCTCAGTGCGGCCCAGTGGGGGTACCAGACGGTAGGATGAATCTCGTAAGTTTATGCATCCAATGCAGCTTCCTTGTACCATTTTGCTGTTTCACAAGAGTTTATAAGTTTCCCCAGTTGACGTGAACGAGCAAAAGGAACCAGCGAACATGCAAAATCCACCCAAGCCAAAAAATGCGACAGTTCCATTTTGTCGTACATCATTTATTGGCTTTCAAAACTGCGACAGGCAGGCACAAGTGAATTGATCTTTGATGAACGGCGACCTTTAGTGAACAAAGTGGTTTCGACTGGTTCTATTATCACAAGAAGTCATGATTTCATTCGAAGCGAGGCCAATTTGCAAAAAACTGATCATTTCGTGGAATGGTTTTGAAGGAGAAATAATGACGGGGAGTGGCATAAAAGTGATAAAGGACTGGATCGTCGGGGAGATGGAAGGGGGTTGGGAGGGAAGATCCCGATGAGCCATCTAAAATAGTTGTTTAGCGTTGTAGCAGTACAGGAGATATAACTGGTCTCGTAGCGATCAGTCCGGGCGCTGCTAGGAAAGGCGGATGAGCTTGCCTCCTGCTCCCTCTCTACCAATAATGACTGACTTGTGACTGATTTAGAAAGAAAACATCCGGTGGTGAAAAAACCTTCGGTGGGCTTATTCCATGCCTCTTGACTCCGTGACTCCGTGACTGATAGCGATGAGCCAGGGACGCGCCTTACTGAGTGAGGGCCGTGCGCCCTTTTTTGCAGACCTGCGCTCGCGCGGGATCCCCAGCGAGGGACTCGCAATTGGTTGCTAAAGGGGGGGGGGGTGGGAAGCGATGGCATTCCGCGGATTCAGTTTAACAGCAGAACGTGCCCTGCCCAGAAGGTAGAGTAACGCAGCACTCCAGCGCGGTGGACATTCTGACAAATTCGACAGCTATCGAATATTCAGCTAAACTCCAGGCAAGATACAGCCTCACCGTTACGTACTGTCGGGGCGGTTCAATGTGGCTGCGTTTGGCGCTGTGCCAAACCCGCTCTCCACCAGTATTTAAAGCGAGCGAATGATATGACTGTATTATATCCTTCATATTACTCGTTTTCTACCACTTTTTGTCGCATACGCGTTTCAACAAAAAGGCCTAGAACGGCTTCAACAGTGTGCACACTCATACGGGCTGACACGCCCCACCGGTCCGCAATGATGAGGACTGTACGTGTGTGGTGAGAAGTGGGAGATAAAAGGGACTAACCAGGAAGGTCGCTCAGGGCGTGCCCCGCTTTTTCGAAACGGTTTATTGCACTCTGTAGGGCCTTGCCTATAAACATAAAAGTGGGCTTCGTTTTTGCTGTGCGGCTCCAGGAACGCCAAAAAAGGGGCGAAAAAGAAACCTATGGAAACTGATTGTTTTTGAGCCTCTACGAGCTGTAAACCGTTTGAAACTTTGACCAGTTGATGAATGGAGGGACCCTATAAAGGTACTATCGGAATCGAAGAGAGAAGTAGTCGGGGTATGGGGTCTTACTTGTGGCACGTGATCAAGAGAGAACGGCTTCATGGAATGGTTTCTTCAACGATCGGAGGAGTGGTCAGCACCAACGATCAGATGGCCTAGTGGATAGCGTGAAGGAATCTCAAGCGGACAGTTGGGGTGGGGTTGATGGTTCGACTCCCCTCAGCGCGAGAGTTTTTGCATTTTTTATGTTTTGCTGTTTTCGCGTTCAACTATGTCTGTGCGTGAGTATGCGTTCGATAACTGCCATTTATGGGCACATTTTAAATGGGAACACTCAATGAATCAGTGCTACTCAATTGTTACAGGTTTTACATACATTAAGCAAGACCGTAATTGAAAGTTGACCTTTATAGGTCAGACCATGCCCGAATCACGAATATGGAACTTATTTGTACTACGGTGCCATTTATCGCTAATGTGGAGTGACATGTTTCTTCACATGAATGCGTTTGCTACACACAAGTAAGGGATGTGTAGCGCTACCCAAGCGCCAAGTTACGTCGGCGCCGAAAATAAGTGTGAAAAATATGATCGGGGCCATCGATTACCCCTGTAAACAATCTTTCAGCCAAAAAATTTTTTTCGACTTTTTGGGTGTGTGCGTTGGGTTGTGCCCGACAGTCTTTCCATAGAAGTCTTACAGTGCCCGCCATAGGACCCCTTTTTTTTATTAATATCAAAAAATGAATAATTGCCGATAAAATTCATGCAAAGTGGAAAGGAAGGGATGCATTCCACCAGGTTTGCTGTCCTGCCGGCGGCCTGCTACGTCGTCGTTCCATCATCGTCTTTACAAAGATGGGATACTCCGGTCACCACGGCGACAAATGGTCCACCAAACCCACAAAAATCGAAAAAAACTTTTTTTGGCTAGAAGTTCGTAAATAAGGGTAGTCGATGATCCTGATTGCGATTTTGACACTTATTTTCGACGTCGACGCAATTTGGCGCCAGTTACAGCGCTTAACGTCCCTCATATGGGGGTACATAGACGTACCCTTCGCTCCTTTTTTGGTGTTCCTGGAGCCGACAGCAAAACCGAAGCCCCACTTTTATGGTTTATATGCAAGGCCCTACAAAGTGCAGTAAACCGTTTCGAAAAAGCGGGGCACGCCCTGAACGACCTCCCTTGTAAGAGAAATGAGTTACGAAAGGCTAGTAGTTCGTCCGCAAAAAGCCCTAATACGGTGCTGTCAACGGTTGCGCTCGACGCACGTCTCATGACGACCTTTGAAAAAATTTGTTTGTTTCTTACATTCACGAAGCAATGCGAATAACAGCATTTAATCACAAAAACTTGGGTGGTTTCGAAACGAAACGACTTGCACTATTTTACAGTGGAGCCAACACCGGAATATTGATGGAAACTTCTTGACTAATTGGTCAGTCGGTTACATAGAAAGATAGTAAGCAGTCATTGGAGCCAAAAAAAAGTCATTTTTGCTCCATGACTTTCAAGGCGCTATAAGTTACACTTTATTAAATTTTTATCGGACATTTTTACTACCATATTAAAGAGCAAATTAAATGTTATAACGATGCTCCGCCATAGCCTTCTGGAGGAGAGCCATCCAGAGATTCGGCCGCGCGAAAGTGAGTGGGTACCGGAGTTGAGCGAGATCGTTGATTTCTCCGCCACTGTAGACCACCCTGTTGAGCTCCGCCCGAAGCGAGTAACTGAGGGGGTTTAGTTCAGGACCCCCGCTTAAATACTCCATCTTTTCCAGGCACTCAACGTTCTTCCATTCCAAGTGGGCGAAAGTTTTTCCAACGTCCTTCGATTTCATGTGGTGGCACTCAATGCTGTAGCAGTACAAGGTTTCCAAGAAGGTACGGGCGACGACATGTGAGGTGGATATTCTCCTCGAGTTGCTCGATGTAGCCACCAGCGCACACCCTCAGTCTGGGGCCCAGGAAGAAAATATCGGTCTCTCCATTCCAGGTACGTCCGGTCCCTACCATCAACTGGCGCCTTGGCGATTAGGGTGAAGATGATGCCCTAGTCCGTAGCGACGTTGTCGAAGCTGCACGATGTTGGGGGTCTTCCAGATCGAGAGTACTGGTCTCCAGGTAG
>MU931337.1:0-20959 GCA_036418165.1 Cooperia oncophora
GAACCTCGCTTTCCAATGTTTCAAAGGTCTACCTTTCAAAGGTTCTTCGCATTTTCCACTCACCGATAAAATCTTTTCGTGTAAAACTATTGCTGACATATACATGGCGCATCCAATGTGACAGGTCAGGGACATGTCAATGAAAAACTCCGTTCTGATCTGAAAGATCTTTAATAGAGCGGGAATAATGCTGGTGACTTTCTAGGTGGAAATATCGCTAATCACTTAAGGGGAGGGAACGAGTTTGTGAAGGTAGGCGGGCCATTTTCAAGTGACACATACTAGTAGCGTTTTCAAAAGACCCGGCTGCTGGGTCGTTCCTGGTTGGCGTACTTGACTCGTTCCTCCCAACATTTCGCGACACACCGCCAAAGTGAAGAAGATAATGACTTTTCCAAGAGCCCGATTCTTAGCTGCTTACCCAGAAGCCTATCCTTCTGGATGCCTGTCGTTACCAATCACCTACTAGATTATTCCCTGCTCAAGTCACCGTCATGGCTTATCTTCCAAGAAAAGAATCGAGAATCAAGAAAAGCGGCCTATATGTGGCCTACAGTAGCGTATTGAACGCTATCGTTAACGGCTCTACCACAGACGAGGTAACGACCTTGTTATGACACTTGTGGAGATGACCGGCGCCCGCCAAAGCCAACGACTTTGTCCTCCCTACAGTGAGGGAACAACCAATTCATCCTGACTGGATTCGTTTCCAAGATTTTATTGCATGTTTTATTGATTTTGTCTATATGGAACAATTCTGAAAACAGCGGCTGGTGTAATCATAACAGCTCCATGTATCAGTTGAAATTCCATTTTTTCGCTGATTCGTGGAGAATCCGTTCTGCGTATTTTGGCGAGCTGATCTGGGATATTCTATTGTCCCAAATAAACGATAATTCAAGCAATATCAACTATCAGCTAGGAAATTCTCGATTTGGCCACAGAGAGTTGAAGGCGCTCTTTACTGAAAACTCCAAAATGGTGCCGAAAAGTGATGTTTGAGCAAGAAGAATGGGCGGGGAAAGGAAATTGCCACTGCAAGGAGGAGGTTGTATGGCAGTCACAGCAGCACTGCGCATTGCTCTGCGGAGAAGAATTGCCGACCCGAATAGCGGAGTGCTACTTACACTGTATATCTACGCGAGATAAATTGGTGGCAACCGCGTACTCTGGCGCAAGCGTAGGGCGGTGGCCTTGGCAAACTTGGTGATTTTTGCCTTTAGAATTATTCGCTGTTTGCATTTGTGACACACAGCTAATGAAACCTGAGTCTCGCAAAGTCGAGTCATACTGTAAGGAGCAGGAATCCTCGATACCGCTGTCTGGGATACAGAGGGGCAGGTGGCACTGCTTGTTCATTTGCTAATCATGGAAACAAGTCCTGGTCTACCCCTCTTTGGTAATCTAACCACAAGATGACAAATTTATTGGTTTCAGGGACTCCACACCGAAACTAGTGAGAAAACATGTTTAAACTTCAAAAGCTCCCTGGACAGGAATTTAGTACTTCAAATGTTGCCTGCTTTCTGGAAGTCTTCATTTCTGAGACCTTCAGTGAGAGGGCTATATGGAGAGGTGCCTCGTCGGAATGCTAGTGCCGTGGAAAGTGTTGCTGCACGGCTAGACATTTTTTTCGGCCCGAAATCGAGGGTTTTGTTGTGCTGGCGTCAAATTGAATCACCCTCCATATGTGGCGTGCAGCTAGTTTTCCTACATCAAACGATCGGCGTTCCAATTGTTCAAATGCTACATAATTTGAACTCCAGAGATAAAAATAGGCTGTGAAAAGAAATGGTTTTTCGGGTGCAGACGAAATTTTTTACCTAGGACCCACCGAATCTTTTTAATGAAGGCTCGAAAACTAGAAGTTAGCGAGAACCATCATCTTTGTGAAGCTCACCTAGAAGCATCGTTTTTGGTCTATAGACAGCGAGGGGCACCCCTTCAAACTTTTTCACTGACTATTTCTGACGTTTTTGACGCGTTATATGCCACAACACAGGCAGCTGTGGCCAGGGAGAGAGGGGGGGGGGGAGGACAAGACGAGGGTTTCCTTTTTTTAATCTACCCTGGTTGAAAGCCTTCAGCTCTTGGCAACATTCCATACATAGCTCTTGCTGATGGGAGTGTAAGAGCGAGTGGGCGAGAAGTGACGCCGACATTTTGGGCCAACGAATGAGTCTCGTCGACAAACAGCTCTGGCGTGTGCGTGATTGAGAGCCCGAGCAGCTGTCGTCATCACTTCTGTGAGCTGCAGCTTTGGGCCCCGATCAGTCTGGCCGAGGTCTCTCGAGGTCAGATGTGAACGAAAAACTTCCAGGATTAATGTGCGGTCATTTATCTGCAGTAATGTGGTGATGCAGGGGGGGGGCAATGCACTAGGGAAGCTTGAGAATGTCCGATTGCCGGCCTTATTGCTGCTTATAACTAGTATTTTTGTCACATCTATGTTCAGAGATGACTGAACATTGGAAAAACCTGTCACAAGAATGCTGAGTTCTGGGCAGAAGTCACACCCTAGACGGGACTCGAACCCACATCTCCCGCTTGGAAAAAACATTTCATCTAGGGAAGATTCTTACTTATGGATTGAAAGAGCCGCTATTTATTTTTTTGTTATGTAGATAAGTTTACTTTGGGAAGTTTGGGATCGATTTGAGAATTTGGGAAGCTGCCTGCATGCGGAAGATAAAAACTCGGAACAATCCCACAAAATCGCGTTTTCAGCAACTCTTTAGTTCTTATTCAACTCCAAAGCAGTGGAAGGGTAAGAAGGCAGCAGAAATCCAAGAAAAAACAACTGCTCCTCGATCGTAGCCTTCGTCCACCGGGGAATCGCCTCCACAGGACCCTCAGGGATCGACTCCAGAGGACATCCAAAGGTATCCATAGGTATTAGACCCATTTCCTCAAAATGCGTAGAACAGTCGTCCCCATCGTTGGATTTTTTCCGACTAGTTTTTTTGTGACTTCTCATAGACTTCCCCGTTTTTTGATGGGGCTAAGCTGCAGTTTTTTAAACGGGTCACTTTATCACCGGAAAGCCTTGGATGCCACAAGAGACTCAGAGGAGACAGAGCCTACTGTTCCCAAGTAGGTGTAGCGCACGAGTGCAGTGAGCACCAATCACCACTCATGTCCCAGTTCCCCCTGCTCCACTTTGGACCAGTTTCTTTAGTTAGCTAGGACTCATTTCGAGGGGTCAAAATGTGAACGAGATTTGCATTGCACGAAAACGCCCTGCGCCCGCCTTAGAGGCGCTGAAGCCAGGTTTCTCTGGCGCAGAGCGGATGTTATTTTCGTGGTCAGGAAGTCCAACTCAGCGCACATCGTCATTGCAGAATCCCGTCAGGGAGGGCTAGAAGGTCGCACTTGGCGCTGATTATTTTTTTGACTGCTGAGTCTTCAGCTTCACCCGCCACATATTTTCCCGTTCGACGGCAAATTTACAAAATTTAGAAATTTCGGGAAAATCTGGAGGAGCGGCAAGGGCGTTGGGAATGGCAGTGTAGAAGGGGGTCTTACCGATTCCGACTCTACCAGTCCACGTTGCCAGTTAATATCTTGGTCCACGTACCCCGAGAAGCGTTTCAAGCCAAATCTACCGCCTGGGACAGATTTTAGTGATTTCATTTCTGGGTTTCGTGAAGTAAGGCGGTAAAGGAGAATCAGTGCCTTGCTACTTCTTTAATAATTTGAATGTGGGTATGAGTGTAGGACCTGAGCGGCGAGAAACCTACAAGTTCTTTTACTAATTAGTTGCCTTCCCCGAAAAAATTGCTTGCCGTCTCCAAAAAATTGTGTTTATTTATTTATTTATTTGAGTACACTCGAGGGTATGTCACAGACCTAAGCAATTAAATTAAAAAAAACAGGAAATAGCGCTGTGAAAAATGAAGACAAATGTCAAAGGAAAATAAATGCAGGGACGAGGGCGAGCGAAGAGGCTGGAGTAAGTTTTCTGAAAGGAAGGAGAACCAGGACCTTCGTTGTGACATAACTATAAGTCATTCTCCCTTAGGTAGATGAAAGGGTCCACCCGCGAAATCCTGGTCCTTGGTCCAGAACGCAAAGAGACGACAACAGTACTGGGGCTTGCTGACAACTTAACCCGTTACGAACGAATTCGTCCGGGACCCCAGGCGAACAAACCAAGGGGGACCTCAAGCGAGCGGGTTCACCATCCTTCAGGTTCCTTCAACGAGTGTTCAGAGATTGTCTCTATGGAATTGAAAAGGAAACTGTTCGAAAACCCCCCTTTCGTTGAACTCCGTCCCTTCGATGTTGATGAATTTCCCCTCCCATATTAGGGGCCTTCAACATAGACTGCCATAATTATATTCCTAGAAAAGATTGATATTCTGAATGAATCATCTTCAAAACCGGCCTTTTCCATAATTGAAAATTTTTGTTTAATTGAAAAATACTGGTCAAAAACTTCCCCTTTCGCTGAACCCTCCCTTCAATGTTGATGAGTTTTCTCTACCAAGTTGGCGGCCTCCAAGGAAATAAATTACCCTAATCATACAGTTATGGGAGATTGGTAATCTGAATGAATCATCTTGAGAACTGGACTTCTCCACCAAAGTTGCTTCAATAGCAACCTTCAGGATCTGTTGACAATACCATCAAAAGTATTCCGGCTCGCCGTGAATGACAACCTTCCCATACAATAGCAGTTTTGTTAAAATGAGCGTTCCCAGGAGCAGTTTTGTAAGTAATCGCTCAGTGATGGGGGGGGGTTACCCTGTAAACATAGGAGTACTCCCAGGTACACCCAGGAAACGTCGTGCGTTGGGAATTTCCATGGAGGAGGATTGGGTTATATACTTGGTCGCTGGAGGCAGTGGGGTCGTACTTGCCTGCGTAAAAAATTTTTTGGCTCTTGACTTTTCTCAGTGTTTCCCGTTTCGGGTGCCTGTATATTCACTCACCTCCGTCGTTCCGCAGTATTGAGAAAAAAACTCCGGAAAAACCGTGTGAAATTAGGAAAAATTTAAAAAGAGGGTGGACTGGGGGAAGGAATGTTGTACCATGGGAGAAATTCTGAGGGCGGGGGTCGTATTTTGCAGAACCTTCCCTCCAACTGCAGGGTGAGCCCCGTACGCCACACCTGCAGTACCTGAAAAAGACTTCGAACAATCGAAGATGGGAATAGAAACAAATCTGGTAAAAAAACTCTCTAGGAAAATATAGTTAGCTCTTTTCTTCCCTGTGCCCAGAGGACCACTCTTATCATTAACACTGAAGCTTATCGGTGAGGTAGGGATGACCAAGTAAAGACAGAGGAAGAAGTTGATGAAAGATAATGGATAATTCATGGATCGGATTTCGAATCGCATAACTGCATTCTCAACGATTCTAAACATATTTATTTAAAAACTTCTGAAACTTAAATCAATAAAATTCTAAAATGTCATAAAAAGGGAATCTAGTAACGATAAACAAACAAACACAAAGAACGCTCATCACTGAATATTCGAGTTTGATTTTCATCATTCGCTTGGCAATGGCGCCTCATTCCTAATGATTTGACTGCCACACCTCCAAGGGTGCTCACAGTATTTCGACTCCATAGAAGTACACATTTTGTTTTAGTTTTTTATTATGAGTGATAATTGTTCCGCTGACTAGTTACCTCAACCCTATAAAGCATCTGGGAGGGGTATGTGACAAGAGGATCGTAATTCGCCGCGCTGCTGGGCGTCGCGTGCGACGTCTAGTCTGCAAAGGACGATGGTTCCAGGTAGTAGATGGCGACAAAATGCAATTAAGGACCGAAAGCAGTAATGACTGTCTACGATGACGGGGTCTACATGAAGTTCGGTGCTCCATTCGACAGGTTAAAACGAGTTATGAAAACGCCGCGCCCATCGCCGCGCGTGGCGGTGCGGCGAATTACGATCCTCTTTACCGTCTCCCATCTGGGAGAAGTCTAATGGTGAGCATCAGTCGGTGGATAGGAGTCCACCGACTCCACTAAGTAGATGTTCCACGTATTTCAAAGGTTTTAAATCTGCCCTGCCTTTGAGGTCTCGTGGAGTCGATCCCTCGAAGAATGAAGGCATGATGAGGATCGGGAGGGGACTCTTATAAAATTTAGACGCTTAATTCATCTGTGGGATGTTGACTCTAAGGGGTCGTAATCTTTACTTCACCTATTGCTTTTCCACTCGAAGTTTTTTGCTGCTTCGAAAACGGCGCAGTTCGGCGACGGAGGGCACTTTGCATTTTCGCTGCTTCATTAGTTCCGGTTCACAAGTATCACTATGGTGAAACCTGTGAACTCTTGTGAAATCTGGAGAAAGCTCGTCTAGACCAGCATGGTGGACTGTCCAACTATATGTAGGCTGAGGTTTAAGAGAACAATGTCGATGGGAAGCAACAAAAGTGAAAATCCCCCCCCCCCACCCCCTCTTCACTGAACTACCCCTGTTCTACCTGGCAAAGACGTACTTCCGTGCCCTAGAGATTCAGAACCATACAGGAGAATGTGACTTTTGGCTCCTTCTAGGCTTTTTTGGATCTCTACACTCGCAGTGGTGTGTAATTTGAATAGAAATCCACGGTAGTGACAATGAGGAGACATGAGAAGGCTCCTGGTGCAAAACTTGGATCAACGTCATCCGAATAACGGTACCGTACCGAAGCTGATACATCCACCTTGATACTTTTCCGTTTTCAGATCCGAGCAAAACGTATCATCTCCATTGCGTTACCTCCGGTTTGCGCAATGAGTCCTTTGAATGCCCCTAAAATTCTCTATGACTCACCGGCGACCTTGACTGTTTACAATCTTAGCACAGAGCTTGTCCAAAAACCGTTCTCTCGCGCATTCGTCATCGGTGCTAAACTCCCATTGTGAAGAGGGAGAGAAACGCGAGAAGTTTTTCCTTCACAGGTTTGCGTAATCGAATGAGGTCACGGATCAATGCCGAAAAAGCGACATTGCTTTCTTAGTGCGAGGCAAGACGATGCTGATTTCGCTGAGAATGCGCGCATGGGAGAGGGCTGTCAGTGTTTGTTACGGAACTCTTGGCGAACTCGTCTAGGGAAGAAAAGGTAGAAGTAGGAGAATGCTTATGGAAAACTTGAAAGTTTCCAAGAGAGTAAATCATAGTGTGCGGTTTTCTCGTTAGTTATAACCGGCGCAGTTCGGCGACGGGGGGCATTTTGCACTTTCGTTGCTTCACTAGTTCCTGTTTACAAGTCTCACTCTGGTGAAACCTGTAAACTCTTGTGAATGGCTGGATCAAGCTCGCAATCGCCACATAGTGATGATCTGTCACCGAGAATGAAGGCTGTCAGATGGGGTCGACACAGTCGATGGGAAGTAGCAAAAGTGCATAATGCCGCTCGCGCCCCCCCCCCCCCCCCTTTGTTGCCGAACTGTGCCGGTATAACTTTATTTCTTATATAGATTACAAAACCTGTCTACTGGGCTAGGAAGAATGCTACGAAAAAAGGGTAACCCTAGGTTCCCGAGTGCTTGCCCAGGATCACGCTGAATTCCAAACAATGCCGACGAGTCCGAGGGGTAGGAATTAAGACTAAGACAGATGACGTCACCAGGAGTTGAAATTCGGCTGTCCCTCAGGAGTGCCACGGGAGGATAAGAATCGCTGACATAGTGCAAATCGGTTGTCCGCGGCAAGTCCCCGCTGTATATGGCCACCACTGCATTAGGAACCCTTGTTCAGTTCTGAATCGGACTAGTGATGGGTGCCCGTTGCCATCAAAAGGCTAGACTAACGGGCTAAGACCTTCATACTTGCGTCCTTTCATGACCTCGACGCCATGAATCATCTCGCATAGGATGACAAAGCCGTTTTGAAGGCGTGGTGGGAGCAGAGAGTAGGATGAGTGTCCGTATTCCAGCTTACTGAGAGGCTTCTTTTCCTTTATTTTCGTCGCCAGCGTAAAGCAAATGAACTGCGCCTTCGCGGAAATTTGGAGGTCAATTGAGGTACAGAGCTAGAAGCGGTCGGATCAGGTTGGGAGAACCTTACCGTAGGCTGCGGTAAAAGGGAATTCCGTTGAACGACCTATTCATCATTGCGATGGAGTTTCGGTTTCCCTTTTCAAGTTAATTCGTCACAAACCGTTGCAATCCCATAAGTCTGCTTTAAGTGAGCTGGATGAAAGAGGACGGAGAACATCGCATTCTTCTCTCTATAGGGACTTCTGGTTGCCGATGGATTAGTCCAGGATATCCAATCATTTCCCGTAGCCTATAATGAGTTGCCATTGCAGCAGATTTATGGCTTCTACGGACTGGACCATGTGAACCTCCTTGTCTTTGGGCTACATAATTGATGCTTGGTGCTTGGTAATTAGAGCCATTCATCCGAAGCAAGTCTTTCTTTCCCACTTCATCTATAGTCATTGCCTAGATACGGGAACCACTCACAAAAGTGTAGTCCCTACGTACAGTAGGTAAAATTTGAAAGAGATAAACATTAGAATAAATCAGGATGATAAATAAATAATTTAACCACTCGGGACCGGATGTGGTCTTGGGTAGTTACAGCAGCCGAAAAAAATCCTGGAATCCTCACCGCACATTTTGTGGCGATTGTCCTTCCGGTCGATTTTTTCAAGCACTTCCGATTGGCGTCAACTGCCGTCGGTCAGCGCCAGATTGCATAATGGACTCAATAGAGTCGTCCTGTGAGGACAACAGCAATCGAGGAAATTCTGTCACGTGCCAATAATCAATTTGTCACTCAGTCTAATCTGCCTTAGACAAAGGCTTGGGGATTTTTCTGCCAGATGAAATTCAGGGCTACAAAAATGTTGGTAAGAAACCCACCATTTCCGCAGTGAAGTTGCAAACCTACAACCAATCAATTCTCGGGGATAAACTTGTACATTAGATGAAAAAAGCACACCTGGGAGAATCAAGAAAAGACGGGTATCAGAACCTTCGCTCGGCTCAAATAAATCCCTTTTTGGGATGCGTCATGCACTCCAGTTCCTTCCCGAATTATAGTGACACTTTGGCTACCCTTTGGTCTATAGTGCCAGACTTATTGGAACCGGTCGATGTCCCAGGCAGTGACTTTTATCCCCTCATGTAAGTCTGGTAAGAATTCACCGAAGGCGGGGTAAAAGACTTGGCTGGCCCAAACGGAAGCCCACCCGTGCCCTGAGAGCGCGCGCATGGCAAGCAGCGCTAAATTGAACGATACAACACCCACCCAAGCGATATTCTGTTCACCTAAAGCTGCTGTCAAAAGGCTAATAAAATGTTTTTTTTTTTGGGGGGGGGTAGATGGGTAGGCGATAAGGAATGTTTTGTGCGCAACTGGAACATGGAGACGAAGACATTTGGGTAGGACCAAGGGAGGCCACGTAAATAACGTCACCATCAGTCGGTGCGGTGTCAGAAGGGGCGAAATGAGGTTGCTTCCCTGGCTGGCTTTTCGGTGCTTCGCAGAGGTTGCTCGGTCAGTGATCGATTCAGGGAATAGCAAGAACTCGCGCAGATGGCCTCACTCCTTGCCTCTTGGAGCCGTCCCGACTCAATTCCGTCGAATTGGCACGGCGGACTGTAAGAGGCTCGCGGGTTTGTGTGTACGCTATTGTTGAAATGTGGTAATTCAAGCGGTAACGGTAACCAGTCCACCAGCGGAAGTCGTTTGTATTCCCCGAGGTCGCTAGCGCCCTTTCGGACGTTCCTTGTGATTTTCTGAATGTCTGGGCCAGGCAGGTTTCCATGAGGTCCAGCCTAACTCTAATAGTCTACTAAGTCATTAAAGGCTGCCGGATAGACAGATGATTGGGTGCTGGAAACTGCCAGGATAGTACCAAGCGACTCTTCAGAAAGTTTCATGTCTGACTCAGCGACTGTTAGGCGTAACCGCTGATGACACCCTTGCCTTTTACCCGTCGTCTGAACAGGAGCTAGTTGCTTGGGTACTGCAAGGGAGGTCAGCATTGAACAGCTCCATCTTCAAGGCCAAGGTATTCTGGAAGACAGGAGGCAGTATTGACATCGACCTCGAACCGATTTTCTTTTCTCCCAAATGTAAATCACCCGTTGATCAGTGGCCAAGTCTTTTTAGTGGGTGCAACCGTCGTTCGTGTCGACCTTGTACTCGTCAAACAGCTGAAAAACCGTCCGGATGCGCATAAAATACGCCGGTTTCGTCGATGTTTAAATGATGTTTTTATCAGCGTTTGATGACCTCCATATGTGCCATTTCTTGCAAAGGCGCCTTATGTCTGCCGCCGCCACCGCAGCACATTTCGTCTGGGACAGTAGTGGATTTTAGTTGTAAAGGACACGAGACAACTGAACTCTAACGGGGAGTGCGGGGTTTGAGAAAGCCTCGGCCTTGTAGGCTGAGATAAAGTGGAATCGAGGAGGTCCTACAGTAAATATACTGAGAAAGCCCAGGATGGCCGCAAATAATTTTTTCACACTCCTCTTCCACGACTCAATTTTCATTTCGCGCTTTCCTTACTCTGCTTTGTACATTCTGTACATTCTTCAAGAGCCACAAGCAAAGATAATTTGATAACTCCTGACCCGTTCACCATGCCTAATCTCTGCCCCTGGTCCAGAAGCTTTGGAAGAAAAAGTAAGTGTGACGGGCGAACAGTTCCCCTCTCTATCGTTACTCTTGTGGTCCTACCCCACTAAACGGGGAATAATATTCATGAAAATGATTTGAACATCTAATTTAGCATTTTCTTACGGCAATTCCTTTATTTCTTGATCTGTCTATTCCAGCTTAAATCTCTCTCGTTTTCTCTGGCTCTCCGTGTCCTCCGGCTTCCTTCGTTGCCAACTCTTTCGCTTTATATTGCTTGCATTCACAGGTTTTCGAACAAGTGGCGTACACATGGCGCATTCCAAACGAGTGATCTCTGTAAATAACTTTGGCCTGCGCATGTGAATGTCGAGCGTCGGCCTTCCTTTTTTAGGACCCGCCCCCCCCTCCTTTGAATGAGTTTTCCTCTCCAAGAATTTTTCGCCTTGAATGGCTTTCATTTCGTTGCGCTAGTCCCATCAAGGAGGGAAGGAGTCTTTTTTGGTCGCTGAAAGAGGAGGATTGTAATGGAAGAAGTTGTCTGTTAGTTGATTTTCAAGTTACAGGCGTGATACCCATTCCTAATACTTTGTGAGCTGTGGGTTTAGTGAATAGCAATGCTGGGATTAATGCCATCAAAAGGTAGCTCCTGATCGCTGGGGAGGGTCGTACTTCGTCGAAGTGGGGAAGGAGCGTGAGCGCTCGTACCAGACCTTGATGAAGTGTTTCTAAGACGCATGATAATTTCCTTGTCAGGTTATTGACTTTCGTAAATATTTCGTCTCCGTTCAATACTGCCCCTCCGCAAAGCGTTGTTTAGCCCCTTAGAACCCAGGGCATATTATCGTTAGGGATCCTTCAACGGAGGGTGAGGGCTTATGGCGAGGGAAAGTCACATTCAACGCGAGAATTTTTTTTGAACTGATTCCTCTTTTCTCATGGAAGGTATGAGGTTAAGGGGTCGTATCTTTCGGAAATTTTCCCCAGCGGCAAGGTTTGCTGTTTTTCCAGGGCGATTTTCCCCTGGGAAAACAACAAACCTAAACCGCAAAAAGGGGAAGGGGTCGTATCAAGCTACTCTCTAGGGGAGGTCGTGCGGACCCGGCCAAATTCACCAATGATGTGCTCTTCACTCATGATGTGCTCTAACAGAACCACGAAAGCTACTTTTAGATTTCCACTGCCCCTTCCCCCCCCCCCCTCCCCTTCTCCCACTCGATCGCTTGACGGCAGTTTTTTTTCGGAGAGGAAGTGTAAAAGCTGCTTAAAATGTGACAGATGCTAAAAAATTTTAAGAAGGCCGTAGTATTATTACGGAACTATTATTTTCCTTTCACAATAGTTACGTTCACCCGCGAAGGGCTTGACGACTCGCCTACGTGAATAATTCGCTCTGGAATGTTTAACATCCCAACGTACGCACTCCTCTATTTCCTGTACATTGTTAGTATCATTTTTATTACCTTACCTCCTTCACAGTTACATTTTAGCGCGCAATGTTTCCACTCGAAAAATAGCAACTTTTGCTGGTTGTTCTTTGAGCCTCTCTTTCTTTTCGCCTCTATCATTCTTTGGCCAAGAATTTGCTTTGCAGCAGCAAATCATTTCAGCCGTTCCGTTAAACATCACTAACACAGCGGCATTGATTTTTGCCCCGCCTCTTTCCGCTTTTTTTCGAGCGCTGGAATCTGAAAATATGTATGAGGGTGCTTGGCATGATTTAGGGACCGTTGCTTCGAAATTGATGAGTTGTTGGCTGCTTCACTAAAGTAGCTACACTGGGGATCGACTCAAAATAATGGATACATTGCGAGGGGTCTGAACACGAGTAGCAGGCTCTTGGCAGCAGGCACATGCAGACTGGTAGCGTAGTCTAATTTTTCCTAACTACGACCCGGCCAAATCCGAAATTTTCTCCTTCGGTACGCCGGATTTTCTCCCTCGTATGATCCATCTTTCACAGACTGCCAATACGCATGCTTACTCATTACCTTTCGCCCGTCCGCGCGCCTGTAGTGTTAACGCTAACCTTGTCTGCACACGTAGAAATGTTGGCTGACGCTAGTTTCGCCCTCGTTTGCATTTCCACGTCAGGCCAATGTTTGAGTAGGTGTTTATCTCCTCAATTCTGTTAAGGGCGAGTGATAAAACCTCCGGCGTTGATCAATCCGTTTTGGGTGCTCCATGCATTCTATAGTCTTGTTCGGTGCGAGTAGTGGATGGGGCGTACCAGTAAGGCTTGGTTTTGGGCGCCACGCAGCGCAATTTAGCAACTCTGCACGAGGGAGGGCTTGGTTGGCCCAGACAGGTGTCCATCTTGAATTTGATTCCTGGACTATGCGCAGTAAGCAACGGCAGTTTAATCAGTGCAGCTAGATCAGGCTCTAGTAAGACAGCCTATGGGATTGGCTAAGTTCTCAAAAGCTGGTCTCTTCTCACGGAACGGCGTTAACAGGTATGTTTTCTGACCCATGCACCACTACCAAACTCTGACACTAACTTACCAACTGAGCTGATTTCCTACTTCAGCTGAAGTTGTCAGTGCATAGGAACTCTGAGTGATTCTATGCACGTGCTGATGAATGGAGCATGAGTTACGTTCCTTGAGACATCATGACACTCTCAGCCGATGAATTAAGTATTACGCGACATCAGCCAGCCATATTTAGGCCTGATATGCATGCACATATAGGGGAGGAGAGATTTGGTATCAGCGGCTGGTCAGCTAACTGGTAAAAGTTTCCGTCGAGGTGAAAACGATTACCTGTCCATTGACCAGGGCCCGCAAGTCTGGATCTATATAAGCTTGATTGCATCTAATGGGAAGAAGCGTGACTCTGGAAAATGGATGGGACCGCTTTATTCTTTTGTGCTGTGCTTCGGAATGAGGAATATGTAAAAGTGCTTGCTCGAGCTTCTTAGGACCTTGAATGTGCTGCGTTTCTGACAGGGAGGTCTTCACCTGAGCTTTTTCAAAACGATTTGTTGCATGTTGTAGGGGTCCATACAAGGACCACACAGATGGGTTTCATTTTTGCTAAACGCTATTGGATGTCAAAAGAAGAATACCAGAAAATCGCGCTAGAACCACGGCAAGTTTTAACTCATCCTATTCGCATGCTGTTGTTTAGCTGTAATAGCAAGAATACAATCAGAGTTATGAAGTGTTTGCTCACTAGACCATGGGAAAAACAACATTGAATAAGGTCGAAATACAAGTGCCTTTCTTGGCATACAGTGAGGTACACTGCAATTTCTTTAGGGGCTTATGCAGCATCCCTTCGCGCTCGCAGTCCCCCTGCCCATTTAGCCCGCCACGCCCTAGCCTCGTAGATCAGACCGCCCCCCCCGTCCTGGCTCGCGCCGCCCGGCCCATAATTATTGTCAGAATCGTGATCAGGGCCAGTTGATCCCCGTTTGAGAGGTTTCGAGCGAAACATTTTTCCGATTTTTTTTTTGGCAGGTCATGGCTTGACCATCTTGGAATGGCAGGTGAAGCGTAAACCTCCATTGAGATCCTCTCTGCGCAGACCGAACGCAGAAACTTTTGCATCTTCTTGCCTCACCATTCAGTAGGTCTTCAGTATGAATCATGCTGCTTCGGAGCCACTAAAAGAACATTTCTTGGTTTTTATTCACTTTATACGGCGTCTACCTGCTTTTCGACAAAGAACTCGTTACCACTTGCCTGGAAGAAAGGTTTTTGTTTCTCATATCAAAGGTATGAGAGGAGTGCAGTGTATGTGCGTCATTTTTTGTGTAGTTTTTAATTCTGCGTCTGCATACTAGCAAATGAAAAGCTTCCTCTTAACGATGTTGGATAACGACTCCTTGGGGGGGGGGGGGCTGATAGCCACTAGCTGGAGACATGGCCGGCAACATAACCAAAAAGCTCGGGAAAATTTTTCTCGGCGTAACTCTATACGTAGGGGTAATTGATGGTCCTGATCACGGTTCAGATACTTATTTTTGCTGCGGAGGCCATCTAGCGCCATACTGGCCAGGACCCGCCGCGCAGACTGCCAATGATGGTAGTACGAGAAAGCCTTTGCACCAAATTAGCGACACATTTTGCCATATTCAAAAATGAGTGTCGTGTTTATGAACAGAGCATCGGATAACCGCCGTAACCCAAGTTTCATGAAGAGTTTTTCTGACAGTATTTCGCGAGCGTAATAATTGAGTGAGGCCTATTTGTGAACCGTTCCCGCATGGAATGTGCCTTCAAATGGCGTATATCCGGGTCATACACATTATGGGGCATACAGGAATACAAGAGGCAAAAGATGTGAAAAATGCAAAAACTGTGTCGGCAAGGGGATCCGATCCATAAACCCTCCGAACGAGAGCCCGTCGCACTATCCACCATACACCAGCTGGCCATAGACACGGAGATGCAGGACCTGTTGAAAGAAGCGCAGATGACCGGAAAACTCCAATGCAGCTCACCGCATGCCAAAGTAGACCATTTGGATTTTGACCTTCATTTGCGCTGTTTTTCATGCCTGCTCAAAGGATACCTACATACTATACCCTGTCAACGCTACAGCTAGAACAGAGGCGAATAAGGTGGTTTAAAAAGCCCATTCTTTTCAAATTGTTTTTGGCCTTTTTTTGACATTCCCAAAACCGTTTAGCAAAAATGAACCCCATCGCTGTGGTCCTCGCATGGACCCCTACAACATGCAACAAACCGTTTTGAAAAAGCTCACCACGGCCTGAACGACCTCCCTTGTAGGATGCTTCCCATTAAAAGATGACGGATAAGTCTTCGCCGTTGATCAATCCCTTTTGTGGGATGCGGCACGCATTCTACTTCCATTCAGAATCGTAGTGGGTTATTGAATGCGATGTGGCCTATACAATGACTTGCGGTGGCCAGCCGATGTACAAGTCAGTGTTTTATCCTCCCAGACGAATCTGGTACCAATTTACCGTCCCCGGAGGGTAGAAGGCTTGGTGGCCGGTCGGAGTCGACCGGGATTGATACCGGGACGCGCGAATGGTGACGCCCACTTTGATCACTACACCATCCTCATGCTTCCATTTTCAGCCGCCAAATTGCTGGCTGTTCACAGGCGGCTGGCTACCTGAGGAAATGGCTTGGAAGTGAAGAAGGATGGGCCCCTTGATGAGCAGAACCTTTCTCGGCTTCAGTAAACGCTGATGCTACCTTTCTTTGCTTGATCCTGTAGGCTTCATGACTCTTACGAGAGTTCTGCATGAAGTTATCGCGTTCCTGTCCACCGATTCACACAGCTGCCAAGCTCCGAAATAGACCATTTTGGCTGTATTCATGCGCTATGAACCTTGCTCTCTCACTATATCAGTATGTTCATTTTGAAATAAATTGCCATTCGATCGTGGTTGAACCGGACCAGAGCGAATCAATCAAGCATACTGTTGGACTCCCGCTGTGTACAGCAGTGGCAGAGCCGAGATCACCGCCATTAATTCCCATTTCCGCAGAACACACTGCTCCCTTGTCAGCGCCGGATGGAACCGTTGATCGGACCAACGAACTGTTCTGGGGCGAGTGATGGACTAATATAAAGTTTAAACTTGTTTTCAGGGTATAAGCTGTTGCGCTGAGAATTCCATTCCGAGCTTCTGTCCAAATAATTTCTTTTCACCTTTTTGCAGCCACTGCAACCAACTAGATAAGTGAAAAACTTTAGCGGACTCTTTTTCCTTCCTTCTGCACTTTTCAGTTTTTCCTTTTCATCCTCACAGTTACTCCGAAAGATCTGCAAGAGCGTTGTCTGCAGCAGCTCTGCCGTTTTTGTCACGTTTCCTTGGCTTCTGGCAGCGGACAGATGTCAGCGGGCAGTTTTTTTTCCTGTTCGGCAGAATATCAGATGATGAGGTTTTTCACTGTTTGCAGGCTCAGTGCCATCAAAGATGGAACTGCTTTTCCATTCTAAATGACGAGGAGATCTCGAATGGAAACCAGACAAGCTCATGAAACTTTGAGGCCATTGTACGAAAGCGAGGAAAATTTGAGGAGAAAATACAGAACTAAGATTTTAAAGAAAGAAGTCACTCCACTTCTGCGAAATGCTTATCCAGCCAGCTCTTCCATTTCTGAATAGTAGCAGAAAACATTAGTATTCACCTCGTCGGGGAGGTCCACGCATTCTTCTTCCATGCACCAGCGTAGAGGTTTTGAATGTGATTTGCCCGATATAATGATTTTGCTTGCCACAGGCTCGTCAGACTTACAAGCCAGCGATTTCATCCTCACAACCGCGTCTGATACCAGTCGGTTCCTTGGAGGGATTGAAGGCCTAGTTGTCCTGATCCTAACTGAACTGGTCCGATCGCCAAATCAGGCGTATTGTAGTGGAACTACCTATTACTGTCTCACTTCCACTTGTACAAATGAGTAGTGCCAAAAAGAATTTCCGTGATTTCAGTGTAAAAATATTCCATGTAAAAGAAGGAAGACAATGAGGAAATTATAATAGGAGTTAAGAATTACAATTCTCAGTAAAAGAAGGTAACCACGTATCTATTAGTCACAAGATGTGCTGAGTCAGGGCAGAGTCAACCCGAGGATGAAGCTTACGGGTAAAGTATACTACATATGCTGTACTCAAGAAGGAGCCCTTCACCCTCTCCTCGCCTTCAATGGCTTTTTGTGCTACAGGCCATTGAGCCGGATGTTTGTCTCGCATTGCGGGATCTAAAGTATTTTCCCCATCATCGTATCTCCTGCCGAAGCTTTTGTAGGATGGATAAGTTAGGGAAAAAAAAGAGGAGAAAGGAAGGAACGAAAACAAGGAAAGAGGAAGAAAAAGGAAGGACGAAGGAAACGAGGAAGGCTCCATGCTTGACAGATATCCTGAGACCTGTTCGAGAACGCTTGGGATGTGACTTTTGCCCATAACTCACCATTTCGAAGCTCGGAGTACGGCTTTGAACAGCAGTTGTCATAATAAAACAACTTTGACATCCTGTTAGAATTCCAAAGTAAAAGCTAGTGACTATCAAGGCAGAGAATGCATATACAGTGGCCGAAAAACAATAAATAAAATAAAAAAAATATAAAAAATATGAATAAGTATAGGCAAAACTCAGAATGAGTAAGAAAAGGAGAGAAAGAACAAAAACTTGAAGAAGGAAAGTGAGAAAGGCAGTGAGAAAGAGCACATCCGTGCCAATACTAATGTTAACGCATCATATTAGTTGTTGCTCCCTTGCCTAGTCTTTTGCTTTGCCACCTTTATTCCACGTCCCCTGGAACATTTATTTTCCAGCGCTTTCTCTGTGTTTAAAAAGATTCAGGGGTTTTGAAAAAAAACATTTTGAACATTTTGTCCAGAGGTTTACTACATCCTACAGTTTCAGGTGACGAGGTCTGAAGCTGAGGAGTTGGCCCGATCCCTGAACATCCCTTACGTGGAGTGTTCGGCTAAACTGAGGATGAACGTTGATCAAGCATTCCACGGAGTTGTTCGATTAGTACGGTGAGCATGAGAATTTGATTTTTCTTAGAATATTGGTCTCATTTGATGCTTCTGTACCCAGTGGGCTGAAAGTTATGGCTAGCTGAACGTTCTTATTGAACAATCTACTTTTGGGTGTATTTCTGATTAGTCAGACTTCAGTTACTGAAAGTTCAGAAATGTCCCACAACTAGATCGAGCCTTCAAGAGTTCAGTTTCAGAAGGGTGGATGGTCAGCCAGGTTTAGCAAGTATCATGGCTGCCTACAGGTTCTCCTTGGGCGAACTCGCTTTTAAAACACCTCGTTTCCTTGGCGATGTTCTGTCGACGGTGAGGGCCAGTTTTTTACTACTAAGGCTGCGTTTATACTTTGCGGCAGCGTAGCGTAGCGTAGCGTAGCGTAGCGCAGCGTAGCGTAGCGCTTCCAGCGTACGCCAGCGGCAATGCCGAAGAGAGGATGCATATCGATCTAGCTTCACCAGCGTCACCAGCGGCACGCTGGCGTACGCTAGCGTACGCCAGCGTTTCTCCAGCGTTTCACCAGCGTTTTGCTAGCGTTTGCAGCGGCAGGGGAGTAGAGACTATGGGAGAGCTGGAGGGTACAAAACACATCGATTGCGCGTCTCTCACTCGCCCTTAGTCTCTACAATGCACATCGCTTCTGCGTCTTCGACGGGCACATAGTCTCTACAATGCACATCGCTTCTGCGTCTTCGACGGGCACATAGTCTCTACAATGCACATCGCTTCTGCGTCTTCGACGGGCACATAGTCTCTACAATGCACATCGCTTCTGCGTCTCCGACGGGCCACATAGTCTCTACTCCCTGCCGCTGCAAGCGCTAGCAAAACGCTGGTGCCGCTGGAGAAACGCTCGAGAAACGCTGGTGAAGCTAGATCGATAGCTATGCTTCCCGTGCCCTCGCTACGCCAGCGTGCGCTAGCGTGCCGCTGGCGTACGCTAGCGTGCCGCTAGCGCACGCTAGCGTACGCCAGCGTGCCGCTGGTGACGCTGGTGAAGCTAGATCGATATGCATCCTCTCTTCGGCACTGCCGCTGGCGTACGCTGGAAGCGCTACGCTACGCTGCGCTACGCTACGCTACGCTACGCTGCCGCAAAGTATAAACGCAGCCTAATGCTTCAATAGTTCGATTCACAAATCTCTACCCTGGTTAAAACTTGTGAACCCTTGTAAAGCTGGTGCAGGATCGTCTAGCCACCATCCTAAAACGTGTAAACTCGAGAAAAGGCTACCTAGATGGGTCGACACATCTATGGAAAGCAAAAATGCCCCCCCCGTCGACAAACTGCGCCCCGCCTTCTTCTTTATCTTGTGATATTTTCGGTCAGGTTTTTCTCGCTAAACAAGGTAACAGTCAGGAAGTCGAGGCAAATGGTGGTTTGTTTGGGATCAGGCTGATCGAAGACCCTTCTGAAACTGGCGTCTCTGTGATTTCTTGAATGTTTTCCTCCCATGCACGACATTGTCGTTGACCTCCGCCGTGTCCAACGTCATTACGGTCGTTGTTGGTGATTTTACGCGACTTAGAACACTATGTAAATAGTCGTTAAGCTGGCTCTGAAGCGAAAATATTGTTTGACTTCAATTCACCTCAACCTTCGCTCTGGGATACTGTGAGGAACCTGCTCGGACAGCAAATACGTTTAAAAACCCGCATTAAGGCACAGGGAAGAAGCCGCTGAATTTCCGCTGAATGCTGGGTTGCTGTTCCTAGTCCTGTTGAGGTTTGCTGTGTCATTTTGACAAGTCCATGAAAGGCATAGTCCCCCTCCAATGGAACGGTGCTTCCCAGTGTGGCCTTACTAGGTCCGGTTGCGCAGTACTGGTGACTAAAGTAAACTCTGAATGGGGAGCAGACCTTGGGGAGATTTCCCGCAAGATCTCCCTTCCCCGTCCTACTACCGCCATCTTGCTGAACTCTCCCAGTTTTCCAAGAAGTCTTCCACTTCTTCCTCGAAAAATTAGTGGGCGGGTGTGGCGCACATAACAGGAAAAATCAAGAGAAACCAACAACCGGAAGCATTTTCCTCAAAGGCAAATACGGCTTTCTTCTTCCAGCAAACAAGTAGGACCCCCTTCGCCGGGAAATTCAACGTAGGACTTGCTCGATAGGTGGTTTCATTGCAGATGTGGTTGATAAAGTCAGGATGGTAACGGGTTAGCCTTAGGAACAATGGATTCTTTGCATTTGTCAGTTACCCAGTGACAAGCACTGTAAAATATTACCAGGTTTGACCCACCTGGGGGGGGGGTGGAATTCGAAACTGAGAGCATTAATGTAGACCGTAACTAAATGTAGCAGCCTATTCAAGCAAAAAACTTAACTACAACCAGAATCATTCTGAGAGACTTTCATTGGTTGGGTAAATGCCGTAGCTGGCTACACAGCCATTTCTATACAGGGCGGTCCACTAAGGAGAGTGGCTTCGACGTCCGCGTGTAATTTAGATAAATGTAATAAGTTCTACGATGAAATGAAGAAAAACCTCAAAAACGTTCGCTTATTGCAGAACTTGCCATTTAAAGAAACATTCCACTCTTGTGATTTGGGCGGAGGCCAGCCTATCACTTATCAAGCCTTCGTTGATGTGCCCTTTCTCGTTGCCACCTTAAGAAGGAGGGGCGCGATTGGACAGTGTTACGCCAGGGTCCACCTAAATGGCGACTGTGGAATGCGCCTTCAAGCTAATAAGATTCGGGTTGGCAAGCATCCTTCCGACACTTTGAAAGTGCCTGCTCCTCAGAACGGGTACGGATTAAAGAAAGTCCCATCCACAGAGCTCGTGCTACCAGCAAGGTCCGAACTAAGCGAGGTATTAACGTGGCTGGGTATACCCAAAGAGAGGTTCGATACCTTCTTAAATGTCAATATTTGCTCAAGCTTGTTAGCCAACATAAAAGGCGTTTTGTATAGAAGGCTTTGTTGAGCGTGTGAGCTGAGCTGCTTGAC
>MU931338.1:0-20595 GCA_036418165.1 Cooperia oncophora
AAAACTTTTTTTGAATATCCTAGTTGGTAAGACCGACAGCTGTAGTTTTGAAAGCATGCTTAATATTGCACGTCAGCTACACACCTACAGTGGCTGCGGTCTACATTCAAGGGGCTCAATGATTTAGGTTTTTCCTTCTGCGCTTTGGTTCGCGAACACTTTTACCAAAGTTAGCTTTTAATTGTTCACTTGAACAGCTCCCTATCAGAGCTGTAGGGAGTACCTTACTATTGGTAGTTATTATGGGACTTAATGTAGACTACTTCACTACAGAGAAGGGGCGAATGAACAAGCTTACCTTGATCTTGTGGAGCTAGCTGCTTGCGTTCAGAGGACTCTTTCGCTGTTTGCATTTGCTCTGCAAAAAATCCTACTATATATAATCCGCTAAGTATGTCTGTCAGTGTGTGTGTGTGTGTGCGTCCGTCTGTCTGTCACGAAATTCATAGCACGCGTCGCAGTAAGCGTGGCACGTTGGTTCCAAGAAGTGATATAGGGGATGGGACGGGAACATTATTGGCGGGTGACAGAAAGTGATAACAGTTGATAAGATCCGATAAGGGGCCTCGGAAGGGAGGATCACCAAATTCGTAACGCAGGTTACAGCAACAGTGGGACCTTGGATCCGAGAGGTGATATAGGGTGATATGATAGTGATATGGGACGGGAATATTATTGGCGGGACGGAAGTGATAGGAGCTGAAAGTGACAAGGTAACATGGGAAAATCCGCTTCACCGCTCACAACAATGCGATCGATATGACTCAAGTATAACGATCTCAATGATTCCAACAGAACTCATTCCTCACTGCTTATTAGTAACGACATCATGTACGACCGCTAAGCTAGCTCTATTCCAAATGCATGGGTTTGTTTACAGAGATGTTATGAACAGCAGCAATTGACTTTATCACTCTTACCACAATTATCTTCCATCAACCTTAGTGAGGGCCATTTAAAGGGTTCCACTGCTGAATGCGGGAGTGCATTCCAAAGCAAGACGCTTTAAGAGGACAGAATGAAATCATAGGCTGCTTCAGCGGCTATCCTAACAGGCTGCACTATTCCCGTGTAGGTTATGAACGTACCAGTCGGATCGCTGGCTAAGGCCGGCTCTCCTCCTTCTGTGATGCGGCGGGCTGCTGCTGCTTCTGCGTCTTGACGGAACGGGCGCTGCTTTCCAGTTGGTGGTAGATAGAACATTCCTTCGAACAGACTGATTTGAACGATCCGTAACTTAGCGCGCAACAAAGCCGCATGGCCCGGCTTTGCCGGGCCATGTCACAGAAGGAGGAGCACCCGGCGACAGCTGGGCGATCCGACTGCATACCGGCATAAGAAAGTTGAAACATTTCTTGGGTCTGTCTAGTTCGCAGGACGACAGTCAATGTAATTGCGAAAGGCTTCCTCAAATATTGCACGTCACCCACACACCTACAGTTCTGGCTGCGGTCTACATTCAAGGGGCTCAATGATTTAGGGTTTTCCTTCCGCCGCGTCGTGGTTCGCGAACACTTTTTTCGAAGTTTTGTTTTTAATTGCTTTCTTGAACGTCTTCTCTATCAGAAGTAGGGAGTTCTTTACTATTAGTAGTTATTATAGAATTAACGTATACTACTTCACTAAAGAGAAGGATCGAATGAACAAGCTTACCTTGATCTTGTGGAGCTAGCTGCTTGCGTTCAGAAGGACTCTTTCGCTGTTTGCATTTGCTCTGCAAAAAATATACCGCATAACAAGCAAAACTTTTTTTGAATTATCCTAGTTGGTAAGACCGACAGCTGTAGTTTTGAAAGCATGCTTAATATTCAGCCCACAAGTCACACCTACAGTCTGCTGCGGTCCTACAATTCAAGGGCCAATTGATTTAGCGGTTTTCCTTCATGCGCTTTTGGTTTCGCAGCGACTTTTTACCGAAAGTGTGTTTTTTGATTGTTCACTTGACGTCGCGCCCTATCAGAACTGTAGGGAGTACCGTACTTTTGGTACTTATTATGGGACTAATGTAGACTACTTCACTACAGAGAAGGGGCGAAATGAACAAGCTTACCTTGATCTTGTGGAGCTAGCTTCTTGCGCTCAGAGGATTCTTTTGCTGTTTGCATTTGCTCTGCAAAAAACATACCGCATAACAAGCAAAACTTTTTTGATCAGATCAAACTAAGGATCTAAGCTGCGTCTACATTGACTGAGGCTCAGTAATTCAGGTTTTCCTTCTGCCTTTGGTTTCGCGAACACTTTTACCAAAGTTAGCTTTTAATTGTTCACTTGAACAGCTCGCCTATCAGAGCTGTAGGGAGTACCTTACTATTGGTAGTTATTAGGGATTAATGTAGACTACTTCACTACAGAGAAGGGCGAATGAACAAGCTTACCTTGATCTTGTGGAGCTAGCTGCTTGCGCTCAGAGGACTCTTTCGCTGTTTGCATTTGCTCTGCAAAAAACATACCGCATAACAAGCAAAACTTTTTTTGATCGTCAACCTACAGGTCTAGCTTGCGGTCTACATTCGAGGGCTCAGTAATTCAGGTTTTTCCTTCTGTGCTTTGGTTCGCGAACACTTTTACCAAAGTTAGCTTTTAATTGTTCACTTGAACAGCTCGCCTATCAGAGCTGTAGGGAGTACCTTACTATTGGTAGTTATTAGGGATTAATGTAGAACTACTTCACTACAGAGAAGGGCGAATGAACAAGCTTACCTTGATCTTGTGGAGCTAGCTGCTTGCGCTCAGAGGATTCTTTCGCTGTTTGCATTTGCTCTGCAAAAATATACCGCATAACAAGTAAAACTTTTTTTGGTGGTCCTAGTTGGTGAGATCGACAGCTGTAGTTTGAAAGCATGCTTAACATTGCACGTCACACACTTCAAAATAAAAAAAGACATTCGGGAAAAAATCTTGAGAATGCTCTTACACTTTTTTATTACATCCGGAACTGAATTGACTTCTTGATTATGTTCCAGCGTCTTAATTAAGAGGCCGCCACGCGTGCGCTTCGCGCCGGGCCGCAGAGGCCACGAAGGCCGTGGAGGCCACAGAGGGCGGAGGCCTTGGCCTCCCTGGCCTCCGCGGAATTTTCCGAAATCGATACGTATACTTTGCTTATTCTAAAAATTCCGCGGAGGCCACGGAGGCCACGGAGGCGCTTGTGTGAACGCGGCCTTACTTGAACCTCTCCTATCAGAATTGTAGGGAGTACCCTACGTAGTTATTATGGGACCAGCGTGAACTACTTCACTACAGAGAAGGGGCGAATGAACAGGCTTACCTTGATCTTGTGGAGCTAGCTGCTTGCGCTCAGAGGATTCTTTCGCTGTTTGCATTTGCTCTGCAAAAAATATACCGCATAACAAGTAAAACTTTTTTGATGGTCCTAGTTTTTGGTCCTAGTTGGTAAGACCGACAGCTGTAGTTTTGAAAGCATGCTTAATATTGCACGTCACCCACACACCTACAGTTCTAGCTGCGGTCTACATTCGACTGACTCAATAATTTAAGTTTTTCCTTCTGCGCGTTGGTTCGCGAACAATTTTACCAAAGTTTGTTTTTGATTGTTTACTTGAACGCCTCGTCTCTCAGAACAGTAGGGAGTACCTTGCTCTTGGTAGTTATTATGAAATTAACATAAACTACTTCACTACAGATAAGGGGCTAATGAATACCTTCGTCTTGAGGGCAAGCTACTTCCGTACGCAGCGTCCCCGCGTTTTCTGTTGCTGTGTAAAACCACGCGTCTACTAACAAAGGGTGGCTTCGCGATAACGCTTAGCCTTGCGGTTTTGGAAAAAAAGCGAGCTGCCGCCTTTTGAAACCAACTTCTCTGGCAAAAAAACTCTCTGCCGTTCACCACTTCTCCTCCGTGTGCGCGAGATGAGGGATGGATCAAGCAAGTCCCTACTTAATCCTGCACAAAATGTACAAGATCGGAATAGAGGGTTTGGTTTTGCTGAACATCTGTCGTACCTTGTCTGTCCTTCTTTCACTTCTATTAATCTCTGCCTCTTCAATATGAAGTCAGGCTCAGGCACCTGGAGATAGCGCGAGCGACAAAAACGGCATCAATGGTGCGCTTTATCCTTTCGACTACAACATATTCTGTTATGTCCAGTGAATCGTTTGCTCATACTGTTGTCACGTTAGCCCGTTCCTTTCCAGGATCAAACGGTTGAGGTGATTGTAGATTTTGTCACCGACGATGTTCGGCTATCATACAAAAGTGACGTGGTATCTCAAAAATAGCTTTGCAGGACCGAGACAGAAACTTTCACACTACTTCGGCCCTTACAAAATGTGCATGCTCTATCCGTTGCCTTATCCGTTTCTAGTCAGATTGAATCAGAACAGGCACCATGTGAAACCGTGTCTCTGATTGCGTGAAAAAAGGTACAGTAATCTATATGCAACTATCAACCCCCACCGCGCCACCACCTGATTATCTGAATTCAGTTACTCTCTACCTATGGAGTAGAACAACACTTCGCTCTCCACTTGCATCGCTGCAGATTTATAGCGTTAGTGTATCGGATAACGTTTATCGTGCTAGGGCGCCTTAGCTTGTTGCTCCTCATCAGGCTGGCTTTTCTTTTGCGACTTCGACCGCCTGGCTTTTCCGGTTCGCTTTTCTCATGCGGAGTCCACCCTCTGCTTGCTTCAGCTTGTGCGACGAACGCAGCTGTTTTTCGATCAGCACCTGCTGCTGAGATTCACTTTGCTGTTCAGGTAACTGTTGCCGATCTGATGGAGCTCTGTAACATTGAAGGCTATGCACTAGTGCAGCATAATTTCCATGTGATCCGCGATTCTAATAAGTTAGAATTACAGTACACCGTCAGAAACGCAGGACTCACTTATCGAGACCATCGCTCTTTGTGATACCTCTCCCTTACTCTGAAAGCGTGATATTCAGGCACTTCGATTTGAGTGATTCTCCTTTGAAGTACATGTGGCGAACGCAGGGCACTTTCACGTTCGCTGTGTGAGGAATAATCTGCCTGCCTCAAAAAGATAAAAAAAGTTCTGGCAAGCCGCTCTCATCTAGCGACCGCAGCCTACTGCCAACAGCAAGCCGTTCAAGAGGTCCTAGAAGCTTAACGCGAAGGATATTCAGTGCAGTAGCAATCTCGCTCTTCCAAACCGACTTCCAACCTGCCAAACAAGAGGACGGGAGCGAAGCTGAAACGGCCTTTTGGCTCTAAAATCCAGAATCTCTGGATCCTAACAAGCGCCTCACGTTGAGCAAAATGCATGATATCATCTAACATGCAAGATGAAGGCACAAGTTCAACACCTTCCAAAAACAGCTGTCTACTTAAACCACACCCCTGTGTCTATCAGGAAACAGCGTCTAGCCAAAAAGACGCGATGTCTACACGTAACGACAGCAAAAGGGGCTAACACAAGCCGAAGTTGCCAACGGTGTCAACATACGAGCCAAGGTGTTCTCAGAGGCAAGATTTAAGAAAACTCACCACTGAGCGCATCGCAAACGGAGGGGAGCCGTTCGTCAATATGCACTGGTAGTCATTAAACTTCGTTTTTCTCTCCGCACTATAGAAATGTCGTCCCTGCTCCCAGAGGTTGCCTTTGCTTGCGTCAATAATCGTATCACGGTCAATGGTGAGGCTGTAATTATTGTCATGAATAAAACCTATGTATAATCAAAACTACTTCTCGTCATCAAGTGGTACGTCGAATGCCTTTGTGCATATGACAGCCAGGCCCGCAATCTCAGGAAGTGCTAGTCTCACAATTCGTTGATCTAGTGGGGAAATAAGGGCCAAACTTCTAGACTTACACGCAGTATATGCAAGGTCACGGAACGAACGAGTTACACCGTGAATTCCGGCCCCTCACGCCTGCAGCGTCATGCGCCACAGTTTTCTGCTCTTCTAAATACACCTTTATTTCAGCAATAAGCGAACAAATAGCAGTCTGCCTGGTGGAGCGAAACACCAAGGACATAGCTGCGTTAGTGCAATAGTTTGTTGGTACGTTGTTTACCGTAATATTAATTTCGTACACACTGTTCTTGCGAGTTGTCGTCGACTAACCATGAGAGTTTTGTTCCGACTCTTTTGTGTTTTTTATAGTGCTGGAGGCAATCAGTTCTAAATTATGCGAACATTTTTGAGCTAGGGTGAGTACAGAAATCGCAGGGTCGGGAAACTAGTACACTGAGATCATGCGGCTGCCGACAAGGGTCTTATTAAAAACGCTCTCGATCGTGTTTTCAAAATCCGGTCGTTTGGTGGGTACAGATTCTTGACCGAGTTCTTCTTATAACAAGTAATCGCAGAAGTTGTTCCAAGCATGCGTAGCTGCAAGATGTTATTAGCTAAGCCAAATAGGTTTGCAGTGGATTCTTTCAATATGGTTGCCTCTGCCTTGGAACTATGCACTACACCGTTTACCCTGGAAGTCAAAGACTTTTGAAAGAAACCCTGCACTAGCAGACAAGTTGGAAAACGCTAATATGCCAAGGTAGGTGAGGCGATCGTTGTGGGGAGCAAGACTAGAATGACTAGACTAGAGTAATCTGTGTACTCACAAGCCTCGGTCAGACCAAACTAGGCTTGTGGAGTAAAGAAGAAAAAGAGGAGAGGTTATGCGTTCAAAGTTATTGAAGCAATCTCATTGGAGAATGTATTGTTCTGCACAGTCAAAAGTCCCAACAGACATCTTCAGAAACCAAGTCTTTGGTCGCTTCTCCACACAGATGACATGGTGCTCAGTATTGAAGATAAGAGCGATCTCGAGCAGGGGGGGGGGGGAGGCAAGCTTGGTCTGTTTGCTCGGCACAGCTCGGTCTCAAGCTGAACATCATAAAAACTGACTACGTGACGACCGATTCAAACGAGCCCGATCCCACTGGATCAGTGGCTTGGGTCAGTATTCGTACTCGATGGCAGTCTGACTCCAGAGGTGAACTCATGTGTAAGTGCAGCATAGGCTAAATGGTGGCACTTCTGCGTGAGAACACAAAGAACGTCAAATTGAGCATCTGTAGAAATGTGCATAGACCAGTAGCGTTATACGGAGTTCGTACCTGCTACCAAATAAGCTGAAGCTCGCTACAGCGATGGAGAGAAAATCTCACGTTGGACGGCCGGGGTCGGATCCAATTTGCAACGGCGACATGAACAATATGGCATAGCTCTCGTAGTTGATAGAATGCGTGAATCTCGTCTCCGTTGGTAAGACTACATACTCCGCGGACACTCTCTCTACCACTGGACTTAGTCTGGAATGGTTTCAACTTCATGGACTGAATGGAGACCTAAGTACAATCGATAAGAGTATCGAATGCTGATTCACTAATATGGCAGTATTAAAAGTGCTATGGCGGACCTCCGGACGAGTTCTGGCGGTCAAATTTTGCGGAAAACTCGTTTTGAAACTTCGAGTTTCGAAAATGTTTGACTCAGGCTAGAGAACTCGTCTGGGAAATCCCATAGCACTATGATTTGCATATTTAGTGATCGAGCTTCGACTCTATGATATATCTGAGGTCTCCATCGACAAGTTCCTATGGGGAATTTATTGAAACCATTCTTTGTGAGAGGAGGTTGCTCGGAAAACGATCCTAACAGGGGATGTGGCTGACACGGTTACTGGATTTTGGACAGTTGGCGATCACGGCAGATCAGGCATTCATGAAAGACATGGCGTCAAAAAATCAGAAGAGCAAACCTCGTCAGAAAGTTTGCCAATCGTTGAAGAATAAGAAGAAGGAAAGAGGAATGCGCCAACCTGCTTTCGTCAGCGAAGATACGCTCATCGAAGCCAATATTCCTTTTTTGCGAGAGTGATAAGCTACCCGCAACGAGCTCTGGAAATTCATTAGTAGTAAGGATGTTCCTATCGGGTGAACCTTCATCTAACTGGGAGCGTCCATGGACTTACGCTAGGTGTCTCCCATCGATACGAAAATGAAGTGGCCAACTGGATGTTAAACAATGCGCTTCCTTGTGGTAATTCATGTCTTACATTGGTTGTGACCATTTTCGGCCGGTGACAATTGAGAATTCCTTATACTCATGTAAAAAACCATTGAATAGACAGCTATCTTGATAAATGTCTGAGAGCCGACTTCATAGCCGGACGAGCATTTTGCGGATTTTTATCGGCAAACTCTGCCGAGATATTTTGACGAGGTATACCCGGATATCAGAGGAGGAAAGTAGATTCAGTTCTCTCAGAACATTTGAATGTAAGAACCCTTCTTCCCGTTACAGTAAATCGGTTTAAGATGAAACTTTTTTATGTATGTATGTAATTAGTTTATGTATGTATGCATGTATTGGGTCGGCCCATAATTAATGGCGTTTTTTTCTCACTCGAAATATCACGCCAAAGATGAGAACTTTTGCCAATGAGTTCTACACTGTTTTGCAGAGAATTCGCTGCTCCTATACGATAGTCTTCTAGTTTTCTCGAAGTTTCTCTTTCCACTAATATTTAAGTGCTCAAACTGGAGTGTCAGGTCGACGAAATTGAGCATTTTCGACAGCCTCTCTTTTGTACTTCTAATTAAAAAGCCAAACCACACAGGTTCAGTTGCTGAGTGTATGGCCAAAGGGCCATGTCTCTTAGGAATGTTTAGAATAGTTTAAGTGAATCGAAAATTTCAATTTCGACCTCAGACAAGCATCGAACCTAATGCACTCTTGACTCCAACTCGGAGTTTACTGGATTACCTTATTCACGTAGATTCATGCCAAAGACTGATCAACCGTTAGAGCTTTTTGGAATGCTTCCTTGTCGTTATCAAGGATCACCTACAGTTGATGTTAGACGCTTAAAAGTTAGTGGGTAGGTCCTGGTCGCTTCCCAAGAGGGCCCCCATGCGATGCACATTTACAAGGTCCGATCCCATCTCTTAATTGTTTGAACCAACTTCAGGCTGTTATAAGTAGCATCTTTCCTTGGTCATACATATCGCAGGTTTTGAGCTCCTGCTGAAGTCTGAGATCCGGGATGAAGTGCAAAATGTCCTACACGCCTGTTGAGGGTTTGTAAGGAGACGTTCCCGGTAGTATGGTTATCTGCCGTTGATTCAGCAATTCGAGGATTTCTTCATCGAAGATGAAGACAATTCCGGGAGCCTAGTGACACTGGATTTGGACTTGCTACGGAAGCGTGTGGAGTGGGATCCACACCAAACTACTCGTCAACTGTCAAGTAGTCTTCGCGTTTCTCACGCAACCGTTCTCCGTGGATTAAAGTCGATCGGAAAGGTCAAAAAGTTGGGTGAGTGGGTCAGTTTTTTCACTCTTGAGCGCACGCATGCGTGGTTCGACAACCTTATAGCTAGGGAATGATAGAATTAGATTCTCCACTCTAACGTGCACCACCGTGCTTAGTAGATCGACGAAGCGGAAGGCGTGCTCAAAACCCAGCCTTCACAGGAAAAAGGTGCGTATGATGAAGCGTTCCTGGTGTAGTGTATGGGCACCTACTAGATGAGGGAACGATAGTGACGGCCAACGTATGACTCAGCTACAAAGCTGAAGAACTATCCCTAAACTAGTGGCGGGCAGCAGACGTCAACTGCCACTTACACCACGACAACGGGTGACATTGACATGGCTTATTGCAAGAACAACTAAGAATGAGCTGACGACGTACAGACTGATCATCTTTCCCTACTCAGCTTACTCTCAAGATGTCGCACCCCTGCCACCTGGTTCCAGACATTCAGCGCCATTTGTACAGCAAAGATTCAAGAGCGTGATGAAATCGAAAAGGAACTAGAGGCATTCGACAGAGCCCAGCCAGCCTTTCCTTTCTGGGGGAAAGGCATCTATAATGTGCCTATACGCCGGTAGAAGACCATAGACAGTGATAGAGCATGTTTCAAATAATCTTACTGTTTTGGTTTCGTGTTGCGGTAAAAATTCTGAACAATTGCATGTAATCCCAAGTTTCATGCTAACCTTTTCTCATTTGGGAAATCCTTTGCCGAAGGTCCCATTTCTGCTTCCGCGACTTTGTCATATTTGCGTACATCACTGGTACGCAGGCCGCAATCTTGTTCACTTCTCTGAAAAGAGATTCAGTTAAAGGGGCTATATCTCTTTATAAAGTCCCACCATCTGAAAAACTGTCTCCATTATCACAAGAATGCTGAGTTATGGGCAAAAGTTGAACCCCAGGCGGGAGTCGAACCCGCACCTCACGCTTTCCGGGCGAGTGCGCTATCCGTTACGCATATCGCACTCGCCCGGAAAGCGTGAGGCGGGTTCGACTCCCGCCTGGGGTTCGACTTTTGCCCATAACTCAGCATTCTTGTGTTATTTTCCGAACGCGAACTGCGGCGTAAAACAGCAGTTATCATCATAAAACAACAACAACATCATAAACATTGTTTTCGTTAGTATGAGGAAATATGAGCTTTTATCACGAGAATAAGACTCACTACTGCGGTCGGCCCATTTGAGGCCATGACCTTCTAGCGAACTTGAGTACAAGAGCCATAGATAGCCCAGTCGCGAGAGTGACAAAAACCTGGGCCAAGCCTGGGTCACGGAGTCTTGCTCGACACTCGGGAGACTTTCCGGACCATAACGAACAGGGAGCGAGACAGAGAACTGTGAAGCCCTTCCTGTTTTGCAAGCGCGTAAAGGCGATACATTGTTGTCTCGTTCGCTGCAGATCCACGGGCGTGTTAGCGAAGGTGCAGCTAGTTTTCCAGCGACTGTGCTCGCCCGCAGCTTCCATAACACATCCAGAAGTGGCGCTGTGCCAAACCCAGCTACCCTAACACAGGGCACAGCATCGTGATGTGTGAAATGGTTGTGTCAGTAGCACCCTCCACCCATCCAAAAGAGGGTCTCGGTACACCCCCCTTCCCCAAAACCTACCAATTTCCCATAATTTTCCGCACATTTTCCCGCTTCTTTTTTCAACCAAGATTTTCCCGTCCGACGAGTATCACAGCGAAATCGTGAAACGGGCAAAGTTCTTTCCGCGATTTCGCTCAAGCTCCTACACTTTTCCGGCGCGCCGCAACATTTCGCCTACACTAGTGGCTACAGATGCGAGCGGCCCCCTTGGCTATCGCAAACGGACAAACATAGACCCCCTCACCAGGCGGGAAAACTACGACGCCCCCCCCCCCCCCCCCTATGTTTTATCCACACCAATAATGCTGTCACGCGCCCCTGCCATGGCCCTCACATCCATCCAAGGCGAACGGCCGCCCAGCCATCGCACATATTACGATCTGGTACCGGGTACTCTGTGTCGTAGCTTAGGCGGCGTCTGTTCTTGTTTTCAATAATTTAAAGCTTCAATTATTAGGATGCTGCCATTTGTTTCGCATTTACTATGCTGCTTACCAGGAGAATTGATTTTCTTTCCACTACAATCATATTCTTCCGCATAAGAACATTTTGCCGGTAGTTTTCTCTTTCTCTGAAAATCCATCATCATCATTGTTTTTACATCACAGCCACACAGCTGGTCGCACGGCTTAAAGCGCATTACCATCCCGTTCTATTGAAATTTTTTCGAGAAAGCACAAAAAATGCCACGTGTAAGGACAGCCTGTGATTGGTGATTGCGGCTGACCCACCAATCGCAGAACAGTCCGTAACTATCGCCTGACTTTGAGTAGTACTACGGGTATTTCTGGAAATCCATACTTGAATGAGATTCTCCAGTTCGGCTTTGCGTTCTTCGAATGTCATGCCACTAGAGTGAAGTACCACATTCGTTGTAATGACAACCTCGTCGCTTTCGGGTTCGATGCGGACCGTTTGGAATGAACGAATCTGAACATTTGGTGTTGTAGTTCTGCCCATGAAAAGGTTTGAAAAGTGAAATGGCTCACAAAAAGCGGTGTGACAAGAGTAAGCCCTTGAGGAATCTGTACTCGAGTACCGGATCGGGAAGTGGAACGACGGCGACTTCGTCCTGGGCTAAAGTGCATATTTATTAGCTACTACTCCCCTGTTCGCGATATCGTGTTGGTTGGGGAAGAAAAGCAAGATATACAGTCACGATTCCTGCAAATGAATAGCGCGTGCGACGGGGGCACGGATTGAAGTGCTGCCAAATCGGCTTTTCCATCAAGGTTACGTGACAACTATAATTCGAATGGCCATCGGCAGAAATCTGCATGTCCTCGGGAAATGTTTATGGACACTCGGCGGACTCAGTTCCTCTGGTCGCTCTGACTTTCTGTTTTCTCTGCGTTCTCATGTGTGGACGGTTCCTGAAGATAGTATTCATTGGGCCACAGTGAACCCTCACATGTTCGTATTTTACCACCCTGATAAGAGGCCAGCACATAGTCCCTCTCTCCCGAAAAAGTTCCGGCGCTAACCTGCGGTATGTTTTTTGCATGCTTTTGATGTATTAGCAGGCTAGGGTTCGTGACTGGATTCTTGAAGCATTTGTGCATGGCCCTGTTACGAAACCCTGTGACGCAGAGGAATGAGGGCAGCGGCTGCCAAAGCATCGAAGCCCAGCCCAGTATGGCGAGCCGGCAAACGGGGATTTTCAAGGAAAGGGGGCTCCGGGGTGGGTAAGCTACTTATAGTCGGTGTAAGCTGGAGTGAGCGAAGTCACAACGGCCATAGAATGCCATGCGGACGAGAGAGTGCGGAGAAAAAGAGAAGATCAACGCGTTCAAAGGGATTGAGTTCAAGTTGTCTGTAGACCAGCAGCCAGAATCCTCTGCTTCTCTGCGCTTTGGCCTTTCGTGCCGGGACCACTTTGAAAAATTGTACTTGTCACGTAACCGGTGGGAAGGGCTGTGGCGATGCTTCCCACGCCCCGGTCACACGCCCCCGCTGTCTAATTTTCGAGGGATCACACGCCGACATATATTTTCGAGTGGGAGCGCGCAAGCGCCCATTCTTTAATGGACTCGATTGCAGCCAAGCGATAATCAATCTGAGTTACAACTGTTGAGCCATAAATCGGTCCAGCCTAACGGCGATATGTTTTTTGCATCTTTTGATGTATTAGCAGCAGGGTTCACGGTGAGCCATCTTGAACTTTTGTGCGCGATAGGCTCATGTTACGAACTGTGACGCAGACGGCGCTAGGAGGGCAAGGCGGCTGCTCAAAGATCGGACCAGTCAGTACTGGCGAAGCCGGAAAACGGTTTTTCAAGAGGAGGGGGAGCTCAAGGGGTGGGTAAGCTGCTATACGTCGGCTGAGTGAGCTAAGTCACAAACAGCACGGGCATAGAATGCATGCGTTACGAAGAGAGTGCGGAGAAAAGAGAAGACAAACCTTCAAAGGGACTGAGTTAAAAGTTGTCGTAGGCAGAAGCTAGAATGTCTTCTTGCTTGGCGCCTTAGCCTTCGTGGCGCCAGGACCACTTTGGAAAATTATACTTTGTCACTTACGGTGGAAAGGACTGCGTCGTTTGGACTTCCTAGCGTCCCCCGCCGTCACACGACTGTCTATCTTCGCCAGGGATGCCGACAGCTATCAGTTTTGGAGGCAACGCCATTCTTTTATGACTCAGAACTGCACCAACGAATCATCTGAGTTACACTGTTAGCATAACTGGTCTCTAACAAAGTAAGGGTAAACTATGTCCTCCAGTGGGAGCTGGACAAACTGGGTGTCAGAGAAACTCATAGTCCCTTTCGTTTTTGTGTGCGAGTTCGACACAGAATTCCTGGTATCGAAATGGAAGTACTGGTTCCAGGAGCGATGGTTCGGAGAAAGCAAAATCTGAAGAGTTCCACGGGCGTAGGGAGGGGGGGGGTTGGGCGGGCAACATAATCCAGTCATTATTTCGTAAATCCTGTCTACGACTTGTCTACTTGTCTGCGATACAAAAACACTTCCACTGCTCCACCCTGCCACGGCTACAATTCTCTTACCATTTACTGACCCTTAACTCCGTTTACACGTCACTCTCGCCACTTGTCACTACGCCACCTCCGAAGCGGTGATGGTGTAGTGACAAGTGGCGCGCTTACCACTCGCGTGGCCCTGGTGGTTCAAATCCCAGGTCGACACACGCCCAGACCAACCAAGCCTTACCCTCCGGGGACAATAAAATGGTACTAGATTGGAGGATAAGAGTACTGACTTGTGAATCTGCTGCCCACCCCCCACCTCCCCCAAGTCATTAGATCACATCGCATTCAATAAGCCACTACGATTCTGAATAGAAGAAGAAAGCGTGCCGCATCTCACAGAGAGATTGATCAACGGGGAAGACTATCCTCTACTTTATCCTTATGTAGTAGACAAATGCAACTAACGTCGTTTTTCTCGGTGTATGTGAAATAGCAGTGTCCATATCAGCTACGCCTGTGGTACCTCCTCCTTGGCCATCCAATCCCAGTCCTATAAATTGTCCACGGTCTGCGACTTGGGTCGGGCCGTGGTCTTGCTCGGCAGCGGCCGCCAAGCGCTGCTCTCTTCCTGAACCCGGATCAACTGGAGCTGCAGCAGCGCGATCTGACTGATCTGTGGACGGCCTGTGCCTCCTCTCAGGTAACACCGGCCATGGTGGTCTATCGTTGTCATAATAGTTGGGCTCTGGTGGTGCTTGTTGACGATCAGACGGTGCTGGCTTATCAGCAGCTTGTTGCTGACCAGATGCTTGTTGAGGCGCACTCCAAGGGTCGGAATTATGAGCTTCCGGTGCAGCCTGTTCGACAGCATTCGGCTCGCCTGGTAAAGGAGAAGCTTGAGCACCTGGTTGCAGTTGGTCATTCGAGGTCTTCCTTCCTGTGTCATCGGATGTCCCCTTGAGGCTGTCTTTTTTCGTCCCCGAAGTTGGCGTCAGCCCTCCTGTTTCATCTGATGTCGCCTGGCCGAGGTTTACCGGTCCCGATGATGTCGTTGTTGTCGTTACAAATGCACCTCCCTTATTCGTTGGACTCGACGTAGTGCTGGACTTCTTGGACTTCTTCTTGTTTCGAGGAGAGCTGTGCTTTTTGAATAAGGTTTCTTGACGCGGTGACCTTTTCTTGCCTTTTTTGCCCGATTTGCTCTAAATTTTTGAAAATGTTCCTTGTTCTAAATTTTTGAAAATGTTCCTTTTGAAAGGATTAGAGATGCAAGACAAATCGCTCACCTTTGACTTCTTCCCGTTTTTAGAAACACTGCTCCTTTTGGAATCAGGACTGCTCGAACTGCAACAGTAACAATAAATTATTCAAATTAAAAAGAATTATTTAAATTTTTTACACCGGAAAGGACAAAGGGCGACTATCACGAACTATTGTTTTTCCCGGTTGGCGTACTGGTCCTTTCCATCGTACTAGAAGGGGGGGGGGCAACAATGGGAAGATACAACCTTTGTGAGCCTCGGCCCATATGACTATCGCGGAATGTCTTAAACGCAGACATCGCATTTATTTCACGTCCAGACGCATCCTTTGAACATGGTAGCCTGGTCCGCAAGCATGGAAGATTTACTAGTTTCGCAACTAACAAGGGAATGGTTTGAACTTCCCATGGAACTTTGAATGGAGACCTAGGTACATCGATAGAGCCTCGAATGCTGATTACGAATATGCAGATTAAAAGTGCTACGGGGACCTCCCAGACGAGATCTGGGTGGTCAAAGTTTGCGAAAACTCAGTTTTGGCTCGTAAGCGCTGCTGATCGATCGCTAGGCAGTGCCACCGTGGCCTATCGGGTAACGGTCTCGCTTCAAGGCCAAACACACCTTGGTTTGCACCCAGTTGACGCGAAAATTTTTGCTTCGCTTCCTATAAGAGCTTTTACTCTAATTTTCGAAATTCTTCCGAGTATTACGGCCCAGCAGAGCAAGTAGATCAAGTATATGACGTACTCGATCGAGTATGGATTTTGGTCATATCTGCCCTCGTCTCTCAACATATACCCATCCGACCGTTGCAGAACGTTTGCCAGAATCGCAATTGGGCCCTACAGGTTTTTACGTTCAAAGGATGTGATATTCGTTTCAGAGAGGTCAAAATTTCCATGCGATTTCTCCCCACAATTCTCGAAATAATCGGAAGGTAATATTTTCAAGAGGCAGACATCAGTGATACGAAATCTATACTAAATCGAGTGCGTCAGATATAATACTTAATCTACTATCTCTGCTGGGGCGTAAACTGGGAGGAATTTCGAACATTAGAGTAAAGCTCCTACAGGAGGCGAAGCAAAAATTTTCGCGCTAACAGGATGCAAACCCACGAGCATATGGCTTTGAAGCGATACCGTTACCACTAGGCCAGCGGTGGCCGACTGCCTCGACGGACCGATCCAGCATGCGCCTTAGATCGAGCGAAACTGACTTCTCGCAAATTTTGACCACCCAGATCTTGTCTGTGGAGGTCCCCGTAGCACTTTTAATCTGCATAATTTGTGATCAGCATTCGAAACTCTATCCATGTACCTAGGTCTCCATTCAAAGTTGCATGGGAACTTGGAAACCATTTTCGAGTAAGTGCGTGGAGAGCGCACACGCAAAGCCTTCGCCCGGCCTTTGACTCCACCTCGGAACGCAGTGGAGACGAAGAACCTCAAGCAATCAGAATAATACTACGCCTCGATCCTCCTGTCCATCTTTCCAGCCACATTTCCAAATGGCCAAACTTATTCTCGTCTTCTACACTGCGGAGCAGCGCTCAGGGAAAGTATCACTCGCCCAGCACAACAGCGGCTACTGTGTCTGAAAGTCTGGACGTGCCCTCTCTTGGCTGTCGATAATACGGCATGGTTCTCTATCTATTAGGTGAAACCTGCGCCGAGTAATCCTCCACGGTGTAGCTTATGGTCAGGCCGCGTTCATACTTCACGACTCAAGCGATTTGGTCACGCGACTATGGCTGACGGCGCTTCATCGCGGAATGTGGGACCGATGGAAAGTTCGAATAAGTTCTATCCTGACTGAGATTAAATCAACAGTGGCCCCCAGCAGAGTAGACTGTTATTGTCAGAGCCGACGCAGCCGTAGGTCGCCATGGTTCCTGAGGCTGCGATCTTACATTGAGCAGCGCTTCAGCCAGCGAACACTTGGCGTCCACGCAAGCGACCATGCAGCGGCTCGATGGATAAGAATGCATGATGAATACGATCTAGCGTTCGAACAGTGTTCACCAGCGTTCGAGCAGCGATTTCAGGCGTAAGTTTGAAGGACGGGAAGTAGGGGGAGAGACAGCGAGGCGTTTGGTGGATGTGCAGGGGCACCGCCGCCACTACATTATCGTACTTCGGGTGTTGTTGGACGCTTGTTGACGGCTGGCGACGCTGCCTGTGCTGGATTTGACACTTTTCCTAGTCACGACGAAGTTTTGATCGCTGGTGGGCCCTGATAGACGCTTTTGTCCCATGTTAGACCGGGACGCAAAGTAAGAACGCGCGCAAATAGCGCAAATCTGAATGGGACGTTTGAGTTGCAAGCATAATCGCAGCCAGGGGCAGGCATTCCATGGTTGGTGGTCCGTACGACTCCCCCTCCCCCCCCCTTCGGCCCGCCGTCCTTCTCATCGATTCGGAGCCGTCGTGCGGGAGGGCGGGAGGGGAGAGGGGGGGGGGGGGGGGGATTATTAGCACATGTGAAACAGAAAAAGTACAGACCGAGTACGACCCCCTCTCTACAATTTTTTCCCCAATCTGCACGTTTTCCTTTTCCAGAAATATTCCGGAACAAAGGCCCCCACTGTTCTCGCAAAATTTTCTGTTGTCCGAGGCGAAAGGGGGGTGGCGAGAGGAGGAAGGGGAAAAGGAGATTAGTACGCATTGAAGCAGAAAGTTACAAAAAGTCAATCAACCCACACTACAACACCGACACGTAAATACGACACCACCCTCCCGAAATAACAAGTAACCCCCGCCCCCCTTTTTTTTACAACGTCCGTGAAGCGAGAAAAATCAACTAACAAAATAAATTTTCCTCATCCCAAATACGACCCCCCTCTCCTGGCGGCCAGATACGACCCTTCTTTTGTTGGATATACCCCAACAACGATGTCCCTTTGCGCTGCTTTTTCTCATCAACGGTAACTGTAAACATCTACGATTTTTTCCTTTTTGGCATAATTTTCAGGCCAGTGCTCTTTTATTGTTCTCTGTGTCCGTCGAGAAATTTTTCCCATAAGTTTCTCGACCACCTTCCAGGAGAATCACCTCCGCCTCACCCTATCAAGGCAAGTTGCTAGACGACTATCTTTATAGGGAAATTGCCTACTTCGATTTGGACTTTGACGATGAGGTTTTCTTCTTCTTCGGTTTGCATGAAAACAATCTCCCAAAGGGACTGCGCTTCTTACGTGGCCCCTGAACGTCCACTCATTATGCTCCATTATTATGGTGATCACCTGCTTGATCACATACCTCAGTCGGAGCTGAAACTGATGTGGTGACCGTTGCCGTCTGACCACCTTTCGTCTTTGCCGATCCAGAAGTGTGCGTCGTTACGCCACTTTCTCCAGTACTGCCAGACGCTGCAACGCCTCCACTCGTCCCCGTGCCTTCGCCGGTCGTCTCACCACCAGTACTTCCACTTGTTCCTCCACTTGTTCCTCTACTTGACCCACCACTTGTTCCACCAGTTGTTCCACTCGTTCCACCACTGCCTCCAGTAGTCTCATTAGTCGAAGTCCCACCAGAAGTGCCACCCGTCGTCGCTGATACCCCCGTTGAAGCGCCATCGCTTCTAAGGGGTGCTGCGGTTTCGAGCTCGTCACTAGTTTTTTTAGATGCCGAGGTCGGCCCGTCGTCAGAGGTTTTTCCAGAACTGCTCCTTTTGGAAGACTTCTTTGTTTTCTTCCCTTTGCTTCCACTACTACTACTGAAAATGATCTTTATTAGAGGGGAACTGCAGAAAAAGCCTGATGTATCGGGACAACCTTTTCTTCTTCGATCCGCGCTTCTTCCCTGCCGCCTTTTGTTGAATTTTGACCTTATGCGGCATTGGTTCTTGTTCGTTTTTCTCTTCCTGAAATGCAGCGAATAGTGAACGCACGCTTCCGCAGAAGTTCAATGGAGCGTTGTACAGTGTTTTTTGCTGCGGGCGCAGGAGCGTTTCAGGGGGGGGGGAGGTGGGAGAATGTTGAGTTTGGCGAAGCGACAACCAGTTTGCAACCATTTGCTGCCACCTGCCAGCTTCAGCAATTGGAGTATAACAGGCTGGCGCCGCGCCCAACTCGCCCGCTCTCCTCGAAATACCCCAGCTCGCGGAGCACAAGGCTCAATACAGACTGTATTCCGCTTCTGACGATGAGCTCTCCTTACTTAGCAATTACAATTACATTTTTACCGGAACTTGAGGTCTGTTGGTACAATGGGACTGTGGAAGAGAAGAGAGACGGCTGCTGGTAATAGCTCTTTTCGAGACAGACAGACGAAAGTAATGGCAGATGCCCGTGCGAGAGACATCCGCAATGTCAAAGAAGCGCTAGTTCAGTGGGAGGGGTACAACATCGACGAGGGGCGGGAATGGACGGGATCAGTACGACTCGCTCCGCAAATCCTCTCCCTTGGTGCGACCGCTTGCAAAACTTAGGTATTCCCAAGATTTTGCCGTCGAGTGTGGGGAGGACGGGGCGGGGGGGAAGGGACGGAGAGGAGGGGGGAACTCAGCGACGGCTGTGCCAAGCGATATTGCAGCGGTAGCGCGAAGAATGACCGAGCAGTGACCGATATTTAAATGGTACGCTTCAGAATTGTGTCCATGCATTTAGCATCCAGCTTCACACTCGCATATGGTGTATTACTTTCGCCAATCGAAGGGGCGAGATGAAGCGGCCACAGACGTGTGACTTTGGTGGACTTTGTTCTTTTCACGGTGCAAGGCAACGACTTCCAAATTACGTGTATGCATTCGTTGCCTGCAGCGTCGTAGGACCATTTTGTATGCTCGTCGGAGAGAGTTTCGGCATGTGAACTCTTCTGCGAGCTCAGTAGTTGTCTTGCTTCCCCTCGACACCTTTCCGGAAACAACAAGCCACTAGCAGTCTATTTGGAAAACCAAGATGCGTGTGGGCACTGCTTAAATTCAGCTGTGCTGCATAGATTTAGTGCAAAAGCTCGTCGTGCATTGTTTACCGTAGTCGTAGCTTCTTGCACAGAGTTTTCGATAGCTAATTTTGTCCCAGTGTTTTTGTTTATCGTTTCCTTTCTCTAGTATTATATGGCAATCAGTACTGGAAGATGCGAAGAAATGATTTCTGAGCGAGAGGTTGCGCAGGGCCGCAGGGTGTGTATTAGTCCAGAGAACTCGTACAATGAAGCTGTGTGACTGTCACGGAGAGGTTTTGTTCCAAGTGTTCTCAGTGCCTGCTTCCTCCTGCACTGAACAGTCCTTTATGGGTACGGTTCATATTCGAACAGCTTTACCCGTAATACGTGATCGTGGGAATGGTCTTTAACTGATGCGCTGTCAGTGGCACCGGAGTGCCTAACGGTACATATGGTATGGTCGCTTTTTAGAGAGACGATAGCCTGACTCCTCAAAAAAATCCTTGAAATATGTTGTCAGCTGTCTTTCAAGTCTGAATGTTGTTTAGATTCTTCATCTAATCCTTCTCACCATGTCTTAGTTTTGTTTTCTGTTTATCGGCAAAGTGCCTACGAGCTTATTGTCTTTGCACTGCTTCGGCGGGGTGTTCACAGGCGCTTAATCTGTTTGCAGGAGTG